>CM052710.1:89354228-89422582 GCA_028551405.1 Uromys caudimaculatus | reverse complement strand
ACACACACACACACACACACACACACACACACACACACACACACACGCAGTATTCTTATATATTGTTCATTACAACCAACATCACCCATTGTTGGCACTCCCTAGAGCAGAGGGATGGGGTGGAACTACTAAACAGAAATTTATTTCTTCGTTTACTTTTGCAATTAGTAATAGAGCCCTGACTCTGAGCTGAGCTCTGACTAACCAGCAATAGTTCAGAGATTCAGAAAGAGCTGGCCTGTCCCCCTAGGGGCTGAATTCCTTCAGCACAACTTTCAGTTTCCCGTAAAGCCAACTGACATAGTAGCCTACTTTTATTTATTTATTTTTAACTTGGTAAAGAACAATAACACAAAGAAAAGTTGCTAGAGATTAGAGTGTGGTTATATAAACTCACTTGATTTTTTTATGCATATACTGTTATTTCAAATTATTTCAACATAAAGTCCCATTTCCACAAGCCAGAGGCTATTTTCCCATCATTTTCTTCCAGCCTTGTTTATTCTGTATTTTTTATGAGTTTTTCTGTTATTACTGAGTTTTCAACAATCATTAGGTAGTGCCTGAGACATAATTGAATGCAATTTTATTACCCCAGTGAACACACATAAATATTTAATCTTTCTGCTCCACATGGTGATATTTGGGGAGCTTATCAACTATTTTGGGGAGTTGCCCATGGAATGGATATCTTTGCAGTCTGGAACTGACATTTTCTCTAATACATCAATACTAATTACAATCCTCAGAGAGGCATTAGAAATAAAAATGGGGCCAGCAAGATGGCACAGTGGATAAAAGTGCTTGCAGCCAAGCCTGACAAGATAGTTTTACCTGTTTACTACAAATTGTCCTCTGACCTCCACACATATGCCATGGCATACACCCTTCCTGAGCAAATAAAAATAAATAAAATGCAATTAATAAAACTTATGGAGCAGCCAGACATTATGTCACATGCCTATAATCCCAGTAGTAGTGAGGTAAGGGAAGGAAATTTAAAGGTTCAAAGACAATTATTGGAACACAGAAAGAACCTGTCTCAAAATCCAAGGCCAGGGGATACGATATCAACCTAGAGCTTGCCTAGCAAGCAGGATGTATTCAGTTGAACTCCAGTATAACAAAAAGTAAACACATAAAATGAGACAAAAAATGCAAGTGGCCTATTGCAGGATGGAACAGCTGTTGGGCCTTCACTGTCTGTTTGCGAATGGAGAAGGTGGGTTGTCTTAAAGGGGGAGGCTACAGTACTGTTTTTCCAGAATGTTACAAAGCAAGTCTGCAGTCCAACTCTTAAACAGCTCATCTTTGGGAGGGAGCATGGAGAGATGTCTCAGTAGTTAGGAGTGTTCGTTGCTCTTGGAAACGACCTGAGTACAATTCTAAGGATCAATATCTAGCAACTTACAACCGCCTGTAATGCCAGCTCAAGGGATCTGATGCTCTCCTTCACTCAGTAGGTACTTTATTCAGGCACGGGCGCACACGCGCACACACACGTATGCACACACGCACGCATGCACACACACACACAGATGCACACACATACACACACACACACACACACAGACACACACACACTTAAATAAACAACAAACAAACCATTTTTTAAAATGTCCATGTTGGAGGCACAAAAAGGAAGTTGGTGCCATTTCACAGAAGCCATGCAGACTTGTACTTCCAAGGAATACAAGTCACTTAAAGGGTTAATACACAGGTCACAGGCCCTGACTGCTAATCAAACGGTGTAGACAAGCTGTCTTGCTCTGTGCATTGAAGGTACTGTTTTCACCCATGGAGTATGAACTTGCCTCAGATATTTGTGAAAACGCCTCTAATATGAGAAATTAACTTGCTGTGTTATTTCCCTTACATTTGGTTGGTGGTGGTGGGGGAAAGTAGTGCCAGGGGGAAATATGAATAAACAGAAGCTCAATCTACTAACTGAGTGCTTTGAAATGCTTTAGGGTAACCTAATGGCTTCTTTAAAACCCGTGACCCTCACATCTGGAAGCTAGGACGTCACAGCTAAGCAACAATTACTATTATACCAAAAAATGGGTAAAGAGTCGGGGTCTGAACAGCAAGCTCAAGTACAAAATGCTAATGCTGCAAAAATCGCCTTATTGAATTTTTCTGTTTTAATAGTGTTGACTCCCAGGGAAGAAAGTCCCACCAAGCTTATTAAGTAATTCACTTTCCTACAACTTGAAGGCTTCCTCTAACTCCACTATGCTAACAAGCACAGCACCTTTGACAGACTAGCTGCCAGGGAGGCACTCTCCCTACTGTTTCTGTTTATCCAGCAAATTGTTGTTCTGTTGTCTGAGGGCATTGCAAGCAGGGGAATTTGCAAACAAAAAGTGGAATAGAAACTTTCCCCATCATGGACCGAGATAATTCTTTTCTTTTCTTCCCAAATTAGCCATGTTGATTCCCCCTTTCTCAAGCTTTTGGATAGCAACAGTGTCTTCTAGAAGGCAAGCTGTCCGTCCTGGCAGTTACAAAGCACAGATTCCCCAGGAGGAACGCCAAGGAGAATTCAGGGGGCCAAAGCAGCTGCTTTGACATGGAGACCATACCACTGAGATGGATGGGTTTCATAAACTTCACTTGAGCCTTGTGCAGAACAGCTGTCCCAGAGAAGCTGCTAGGACAAATAGTCTAGAACTCAGAAGCCTGGGAACAATGCAAGCAGTATGTTGAGTTGGTACATAAACGTCAAACAAATGTGCACATATTCCTAGACACACAATCTACATTTACAAAATAATGGAAGAGTGGGCTGAATGTCTGGGTAGGGAATGACAAATGGAATATTTTGGTTATATATGCAAAGATCTCTGCCCCACATTAGGCTGGCTCATACTATGATATGGCCACGTGGGATGCAGACCTTGAGTGTGGGTTTTGACCTCCAAATGGTCTGATCCTCATTTAAATAGTAAACATTCTCTCATGGAGGTTTAATCTAGAATCTTTTTCTGTCCAGTCTTATCATTTTCTCCAAGTCATGAGCTCCATCCATTGTAACTGTTTCTATTGATGAATCGACCTTTCTTCTCTGGTATTACAGAGGTGATGTCCCCATCAAAGCCTGATGTTCTCTTCTTTCCTTTCCTAACCTTGTTTTCCATCACCTATACTTGCTCTTCTGCCCTTAAGGACATCCTGGAGCTGGGAGTGGTGCTGCACATCTGGAATCTAAGTGCTTAGGAAGATGAGGTAGAAGAATTCCATGTTTGAGGCTACCCTGTGCCAAAGAGAGTGATCTAAATCCAATCAGGCAGCATAGGAAGATTTTGTTCTAGCCTAAAAGGCATCCTGAGAAGTATATTTCTATATCTTTGATAATGAGGGCACCCAACCCTGTGGAACATTGCCATGAAAGGTTATGAAGATCAATGGAGCTCTCACCAGGGTCTGGGCAAAGTTGTGTGCTGTCCCTTTAAAACTCACAAGGACCTCAACTCTCAGAAATTAATTCATCACATAATGTTTGTATTCCTTAACACCGGCAGACTGCTAACATGGTAGAGAACCAAAACACAAAGGGCACCTGAGAGCAGCCATAAGGGATCTTTTGAAATGTTTAATCAGGTTACATAGGATACCACTTGTTGGAATGTTTACTTGTTTCCCACGACTGATGTTATCTCTTACCTCTTTTTTTTTTCCAATTCAACAATGAATTATTTATTTTTTTAATTATTTATTTTTGATACTTTATTTACATTTCCAATGTTTCCCCCTTTCCAGGTCTCCTCTTTGGAAACTCCCTATCCCCTCTCCCTCCCCTGCCTCTTTACACTGAGATGAAAGACACTGGCTTTGAAACTGGTGACTATCAAGGTACAGCTGGCCTTCCTGTCTGCTGATGCATTGGGCCCCAGTTTCACTGGCCTCTAAGCAGTAGGAAATACTGCTGGGGACCCTCTGGCCCTATTTTCGGGACATTTCAGTCTTCCTTCCCATCTGAAGGACTCATTCATCTTCTTTGACAAGTAAGAGTCTTGTCTATCTATTTTATTTATGATGGCTTCAGTTTCTTTCTCTGGGAAGTCTTTAGTATTTTGCCAGGCTTACCCTAGACAGACTCTGGAAGGAGCACTCACGTTAATTTGAAATTATTCATTGGTCTTGGAGGTTACTTGAGTTTGCTAGTCCGCCCTTCTCCTTATATGGTTATGGCAGCATAGGGAAGATGGATACTCCAATACTTGGCACACATATACTTTTTAAACATTTGTTTATTTAATTTGTGTTTATATGTATGTGAATGTGTACTTCCCACAGCATACATGTGGGGGTTGACGAGCAACTTAAGGAAGTCAGTTCTTTGTTTTCACATCGTGGGTTCCAAGGATTAAATTTAAAGCATCAGGCTTCATGGAAAGCACTTTACTTGCTGAGACATATATCCAGCCCACATAGAAGTATTTTCCAATTCTGGATAAATAGATGGATAGGTGAGTAAGCTGGAGAGTACACTGGAGGTCACTGAGTAGGCAGATGGATGCATCTATGAGTAGGTTCATGGGTAAGTGGATGGATGCATGGGTTGATGGTCCAATGCACAGTTGAGTGGGGAGATGAATGAATAAATGGGTGGCCCAGTGGTGATGGTTAGTGTGGGTATGTAGTAGCTGGTTGGGTAGGTAGGTGGTTGATAGATGGATGGATGGCTTGGCAGGCAGGGACTAAGGAAAACAACATACTGAGTACTTCTAATGTTTACGTACAGTACTCTTTCCTATTATGTTCTGATGGTGTATGTGTCAGGGGGAAGTTTGGAGCCTGGCTTCCATCCAGATCATCTTCTGGAGACTTCCCGTATGTCCAGGTAGATTTTCCTTCTGATAGCATATACTTGGCTTATCTCACCAACAGTTTTGACACCGGATGCATGTTCACTGAGGGTACTCTCCCACTGGTGTCCTAAGGTGATAGTGAACAAGCAAAGGAAAGAAATATACGATCCGGTAGTCACATGGCATTCCACAGACTGTGTTCTAGAAATATAGGCATCAAGAGTCACAGCAGGCTGAGCAATTAATATCCCACATGCTAAAGTGCCACTTACCATGTTCCAATACTGCAGGCTTTAAGCATGGCACCTGATTTTATGTAGACAGATATCTGCCGACACTGTGTGTGCAGCTTCATATTTCCATATGTCAGGTAAAGTACACCTTAAGAGTATTCTGAATAATTCATCCAAGCAAAGGTCTGATGAACAGATGTCTGTAATGCAATAGTTCTGAAGGTGCCATTTTTCTGACACGAACAACAACAAGAAAAAAATCCCTGCTTAAAAGCCAGATGGCAAATAAACCCCAGTTCATCGCTTAGGCTCACATGGGAAACTCTAGCAAATTTTTCATCAATTCCCACTTTATATTTAACACAGTAAATATAACAGTGAAGCATTATGCCTCTTCCTTCTCAATCTATCTCGCCTGCGAGTGCTAATCTCCACTGGGTCTGAAGCAGTATTTACTCCACATAAGCAAATGAGCTTCCATGTAACAAATTATCTCTTTGCAGAAACAACAGAAAATTCTGTGTGCTCAACTCTTTCAGTTTATTGGAGATTTCTAGAAACAGATTTTGCAAAAAATAAAAAATAAAAAAATATCTATTTTCCCTTCAGCCTCTCATGGCATAATTGAGGGACTGAGCGTCCATTGCATAAACAAGAGCTGAGTCTGGGTTTATGGAAGGTGATAAAAGCAGGCTGTCATTCTAGATGAGCACTGCAGCCTAAAGATGAATTTCAGGGCCAGGTCCACAGTAGGAAACATTTGACCCCATGGGTATTAGTTTCTACCTCTTATGTCTTGTTTCGTCTCTTGTTTTTTTCAAACCTAGTAGGAAATTTTCTATATGACTTTGAATTTTCACAGTTCCTCAGATACACAGAGAGGTAAGTATTTGGCTAGAGGGAGGTAAGAAAAGGTAGCTCTCCTGAACTGATGCCTGACTCTTCTTGATTGATCTTCCTGGAGTTATCTTCCTTGCCTTTATGTGAATTGAAAAGCAATGTTGGGTACTGGAATGGAAGATAGAAATGGCATAGCCTGGGGACAACAACTTGAAAATGCAGTGTTGCCACCACTAGGGTCACTGGCTGTTTCTGATGACAGTGAGCAGGAGGGACGTCAGGGGGGACTCTAGCCCTGCAGAATCCTAGAGGACTCTGTTGAGTTGCACTAATGCCTTCAGTCGAGACTCCATAGGTACAGGTAGAGTACAACTCATTCCTATGGAAGTTCAAGGGTCCAAGAGGCATTCACCACAAGCTCAGCACAAAGCAATACCAGTGATAGAACACCGTGTGCTGGGCAATTAGGAAATGTGCTTCCATATAAAACAATGAGAGGGGTTCTTTTATTCTACCCATTTTGCAGGCAGGGTATTTGAGGCTCACAGTATTCAATGGCTGTCACCAAGATCTTATACCTAAGAAACACAGCAAGGATGCCCACAGCTCAGAAGACAAACTGGCTCCTTTGAAGCCAGGTCAGAATCAGTGGCCCTGACTTGCTGTCTAATGACCAAGAGTCTAAGATTGGAGATTGAAAAACTGTAATGTATTCGTTCTCAGTAAGAATTCAGATCCAAGAAAGACTCAGTACAGAGTGCAAGAGACAGTGTCTGCTGCAAAATAGAGAACAGTATAAAAGGAACCCCACAATCCACCCATGCAGGTATGCCTACACTCACCCCACTGAACTCTCTTCCAGAAAGCCTTGGATACTTTTTGAATGTTTATTTCTTTCTGTCACATGACCAAGTAACATCTTGTCTAATGATGATGGCAGGGCTGGATCGTGTTTCCTTTGTGCCTGTCTTTTGTTTTTTGGTTTGTTGCACTAAATCTTTAATTTGAACTGAATTATGAGTTTTAAATAATTGATAGCGATGATTCGGACTGCTTCCTCCTACAGCTTTGTCACAAGCTGAAATGTTAGGAGCTGAGGTGTGCTTAATACCACATGCCCCAGGCTTTCCTTCCAAATCTTTTCCTGACATGCCAGCCCCCACCCTGTATCCTCTCACAAGCTGTATTCAGAAATGCAACAGGGAACATGAGGGAACTGACAGCAGCTAGCATGTACACAGCTGGCTATGGAGCCTGACACCACAGGGGTGAGCACAGGTTCATCCTCTGTAATGAGCTTCTAGTATTCTTTATGTGGGGGTCACAACCTCAGTGATGATATAGGACTTCTTGAGTCTCTTGTGAGACTCAAGAGCACTCATTGCTGAAACCCTTTTAGGCAGATTCTCAACATAGTCTTCTCTGGAATGTAGCCTCATCCTGTGTGTGCTACTGGCTCTCCCTTAATCCCCATTTACATCTTATGTCATTAATTCCTCCCCTGCCTCTTTTTCTTTCTCTTTGTTCTCCTAAACATCATATTGCCAAGAATCTGTAACTCAACTTTTTCCTTCCTTCCTTTCTTCCCTTTCTTCCTTCTCTTTTCTCTTCTTTTATGTGTCTCTTTTTAATTATATATTTATATATACATAATTTATTATATATATGTATATATATACACATACACACACACACACACACACACACACACACATATATATAGTGGAGAAACAGACGTTTACAACCTATGTTCAGGGTACAGAAACAGGGTAGAGAAGAACGTTCTTTAACTTCCTGGGCCTCAGATCATACTTAACTAAATCTCGGAGGTGGAGGTCCAGCTGTTTTTCCTTTGAAGGTAACTAAGGAATTGTACACTTAGGAACCCCAAGGACATAGATCATCCCCAAGGGTTGTGCTTGTAATTGGACGCCTAGAGTGCCATAAAAGTAGAGATTTTGTATATACATGGTTTTCATTGAATGGTAGTTCTCTGAACTGAATGTCTATGGGTAAAAATTTTTCATTCTATAGATTATTTTAGTTATTTGTAAACTATTTCTATAGCTAGCATTTTAAGCTAGTACAACTTGTGAAATTGAATGGTGCTATAAAATGGTAATTCTCTGAGTTCTCTTTGTGAGTTTCAGAAGGGTATATATTGAAATGCCCAGACATTTAATTTTAGTTGAGTGAGCCATCATTACTTATGAAATTTCTATTTTGAGCACCACTGCAGAGAGTTAAACCTGACATTCCCTTCTCTGGTCTACTACCCTTATTGATAAATAAAATAAAATTACAAACACATAGGGAAATGGCTTCTAAGAACACTAAGAGAGAAAACAAGCTATGCTGATATAATCTAGTAACAGCTATCTGTATACCTTCCCCCCCAAACCTTAATTAGTAACTATTTTAGCAAGTTTGAAGAATCAGTATAAAGGTGATGAAACTGAATACTTGAGTTAGGAACTCATGCCAGTAATCTCAGTGCTTGGAAACTAAGGCAGGAGGATCACAGTTTTAGGACAGAGTGAGCTACATGTTGAAATCAAGGTCATCCTGGGCTACATATTAAAACTCTGTCTCAAACAAAAAGAACATGATAATGAACCTTGGATGTGTTCACTGTCCCCAGAATTGCTACATTCAGCAGTGTGCTTTGGGTAGACAGAGAGCAGTATGATAAGCAGTGTTAGTCACTGGCAGCCTCCAGTGAAGAAGTAACTAAGGCCCAGACTAGGAAGGAGTTCTCAGAGTTGAAGAAAAGCTAATTCTTGTGCTGAAGCAAGAGATCCTCAGTCCAGCCCTCTGTGAAGTTACTCTATACCAGGACAGGACAGTCTGTAGGATCTTAAGGGACTTAATCAAAGTGTTCCTTAGCAACAGAGATGAAGTAACTTATGCTGCAGTGCTCAGTGTGATCTGTGACTGGAATTAGAGAAATGAGAATGGGAACTTGAGTTGAAGGAGGAAAGAGGAAAGGAGGTAAATTTGAGGAGAAAGATATATAGCTGTATGTTATCCCTTAACTTTCTATTTCATACACCATTTATGTATATATCTGTCCATAGATCTATTTCATGCATCTACATATCCACTTATCTACTTACTCACCTTTTCTATTCATCCAGTCATTTATCCACCTAATAATCTGTTCTTGTATATACCCCCCTTACCCATCTATGCACTCTTTCATCTACCTATCTACTCATCTGATCATTTGTCCACCTATCCATCCATCCATCCACCCACCCATAAACTACCCATCCAGTGACCTACATATCCGTCCATCCATCCATCCATCCATCCATCCATCCATCCACCCATCCATCCACCTATCCAAAAATACACAAAGAGAAAAGAAACCTATACAGGGCTATGTTTCCTAGTGTCATAGGACACCACTGACTTAGTCATTCTCTTCTCTCAAAATCTATAACAGTTGATCTTGTACTGTCCTCAGTCAAGCTGTTCCTTGGTCCTATAGTAAAAGGCATGATTTTATCTATGATTACTATAAATAGGTATCATGAACACAACATCATCAAGGGATACTTCAATTTTGGTCTTCATGGAAAAAGCAACTAATCTAACCCATCATCTATTTTATTGAAACTGCCTCTTAGTTTTCACATTGATAAAGCCTAGGTCTTGGCCTTCAAAGACAATTCTCTCTTGTAGAATATGGCCTTCCAATCCCACTGTCACTTTGTATGGAGGTCTAAGAGAGAAAACATTGGGTTATAGTGGAGACTGACAATAGACTTCATGGTCCTCAAGTATTTATGCTCCGTTTGCTGAGTCCATCATGGTCCTTAGGATGTTGTTATGTACAGGAGTTCTATTGTATAGATACATCCTATATTTACAATAGATGCAGTTGATAGGGGAGAACTTCCAATAGATCAAGAGGCCTATGTGAGTGGACAGTATGGGAAGTACATAAGGAAGCCCTGTACCATCTGCCTTAAAGACTGATGATAGTTTTGATGATTTGTGTGATCTTGACACCTAGGACCCATTTGCCACACCCAATAGTTTCAAAAGATGAAAGCAGAAACCCCATCAATATTGTCAATGAAGCTAGCTGGCTTCCCTCTTCTGTCTTTGTTTCCTTTGACCATTCCCTAGAATCCCACTCTACCTAAAGCACATCAGTGGTGAAATTGGGTCCTACAGAGAATTAAAAGACAAAATGATGCTGCAGAAATTGAGCTCCCAAAAGTAGGACTGAAGCCAGGGAGAGGTATGCAGCTATGGATGAAACATCACAGATTAGATATTCTATAGTTTCTGGTCTAACTGGGAACCACTCTCATCTTATCATCTGGCATGAGTAAAAGACAGATAAGAACTGCGGAGGGGAATTAGATAGGTGAGCAAGGAATACAGCAGCCTTAGCAAGATGGAGACAAGGAGAGAGCTGGGGGAACTGAGCATTGTCAGAAACAGACACTAAAAGATACATGGAGCATATACACTTCTGAGCAAGTCCCTCAAGGAACCTTGGCCAAGACACATGCACAGCTAAGTTCTATTGCTAAAAGAGTTAAAGTGCTTTGTGGGGATCTTGCTTGGTGAAAGGCCATACCTCTTACATGATAATATTATGAGAGAAGCCATTAAAACGGTCCCTATGGTTGACTAGAGGGGTGGTAGATAAGGTTTAATCTAAGTTCAAGTAAACAAAGGAAATGTCTCTATCTGTAAATTACTTGTGCCAAAAAGCATAAGGTCCCGAGTTTGAGCCCCAGATTCTACTTTAAAAATCTGGGCATGGTGGCATGTTTAGAATTGCTGTGCTGTGAAGGCAAAGATGGTAAGAGCCCTGGGGCTCAGTGCCCAGTCATGCTGGCTAAATTAATGATTCCCAGGTCAGAGAGAAAGACCCTGTCAAAACACAAGATGGAAGGAAACTGAGGAACAACACCTGTGGCTAGTTTCTCACCTCTGCATACACATGCACACATGTGCACAGGAACTTATACACAGCACATTCATGAATATAAAACAGATACCTACAAAACCAAAACCAGAAAGGAATGTGATATACGTTGTCCACCTGGCAAATGCATATCAGAATGATAGAAAATTCCACATAGAAAACAAAGATTTTTTTCCCCCTAACACACACAAAGAACATCAGTAAGCAGAATCAAAATGCAAATGGCTAATGTGAGCAGCCATGGCTGCTTCTCAGAAAATTAACCTGCTGAGAAGAGAAGCACGAAGGAACGAGCTGGGACTGTTTTAATTGTGGTGCTACATTTAATGTCTATGTATTCATCATGACGGTCATGTACTCCAGGCTGGCTCAAGCCTCCCTGTTTGTGAAGCAAGAACTTGCTGAGACGCTAGATAGAAGACAGACTACACCTTCACGGAGCACTGCCTTCCATGTTCCAATGAATAAAAGCACACATTAAGTAGGTTCAAAGAAAAACACTGCATTAACCGTTTGTTAAAACCTGCAGAGACTAAACAAGGAGACTAATGCTGCCAGCCAGGTTCAGTGACTTGGAACAACTGAGCTGAGGAATGCTAGGCTAGAAGCACTAGGAAGATTAACTGTCACAGATAAAGTATAAGAGTCATAACCAAGGCCAGGTCAGGGCATTATAGTTGATCTCTGCCTCCATCTCTCAGGGTAGTATTGCAAAGTAGAAAGGGCGAGTGGACCTTAGGAGTTGGGAACTTTGAAAGGCCTATCTTTGATGAATTGGCCAGTTGATCAACTATTCTTAGTTCAATTTCCTCATTACAGATAGCATCCTTACCTCTAGCTCAGCTTTTATAACTAGAAGCTTTCATAGAGACAACATACCCAGTATTGTTTTGGTTTATATTCTGTAATCTGCAGCAGCAATAAATGTTGTCAAAGCCACTACTGTTAATAACTGAGTGGCTGTATTGGCACTTGTAATGGAACACATGGGCATGTTTTCATTGAAAGCTGCTGATGAAAATGGGAGTGGGGTCAACTTCTGGCTTGAAAATACAGACACTTGCTAAGTGTCAGCAGAACTGGACAATGAAGCAGACACAGTTGCTATTTTCAAAAATAGCTTATGGTTGCCAAGTGTCAGAGGCACAAATAGCCAGAGGCATTGCAACAAATTCCAGGCAATACATAAGCCAAGTCACCACCAAGCAAGACTCCTTCAAACTTTGCACAACTTCATTCTTCTTTACTCAGACTTCCCACTTAGAAAGACTTTGGTGTGTGATCTTTACATGCACGAGAATGCTTTCAATAATTTCCCAGTTAGGATGGGAAGTCGTCTAAAGGGTTGGGAAAAAGCTGCACTAAACCAAAAAAGAAGTAAGCAGGTGTGCATCCCATGTGGTGTGTGTGAGTGTGTGTGTGTGTGTGTGTGTGTGCGTGTGCGTGTGTGTGTGTGCTAAACCAAAAAAGAAGTAAGCAGGTGTGCATCCCATGTGGTGTGTGAGTGTGTGTGTGAGTGTGTGTGTGTGTACTAAACCAAAAAAGAAGTAAGCAGGTGTGTATCCTGTGTGGTGTGTGTGTGTGTACATTTACTTGCATCATCCTCTCTTGCCATCCAAGTATGATGATATATTACTAATATGGAAAGCAGTCTCAGCAAATCTGACTCCATTTAAATGGAAGGCTTCTCTTTAGTGGGAGAGACTTTGCTGCAGTCACTTGTACTCTGTACTGTTATTGGTCAGGGACCTATACTTTGTAGTTCTTCATGTGTGCCTGTCACTTCCCACCTTCCCAGCCCATTCACACAGCATTGTGAGTCTCACACAATCTGGTGGAAAAGCATGAGCAAGGCTCACGGCAGCACGTGCCCCAAGCATCTATAATGTGTTGCATCTTTAGGGTTCTGTTTGTTGTTCCCTATCAGCTTAAAATCTATAATATCAACATGCTATTTTTCCTCTTATCTATGCTAAAATGTCTTTATTTTAAAAAGAAAGTTCATAAAATCTACATCCGGATATAGTCCGGTGGCATTCTGGATCCTGCTGCTAGCACTATTTGTCTTGAATGTCATAAGATATGTCAGTAAAAGATAGGGAGAAAATAATGTTTGCACTATATTGCAGATGTATATATTTCTAAATATTCATATGTATTTATGTATATTCCTAAATACAGCTAGCATGGCATGCCAACTTTAAGGATAGAGTAGTTGCACACATATCTTGGCAGTAACCACACCTTTGTAGCAACCAACAGCTCTCTGACTGGACTCAAGATCCCCTCAGGAAGAAGAAGCCATACTTGGTACTGGAAACCTAGTCACTTATCCCCTGGATCTTAGAGGAGAACATACAAGCATCACCATGGAACTCTTAGAATCTCATTTAACCTTTGAACAATGCTAGCTCAAGCCCTGGCATGGTTAGAGTGCAGCTGTCACTTTTCTTCTGTTTGATCGGTCCATTTAATATTGTGGTGCTGAGGATGGAAGCCAGGGCCTTGCATGTGTTAAGGAAGTACTCTACTACTGACTGACATCTCAAAGCCACAGGGAGTGAAGTCTAACGAAATCATCAGGCACTCGTTCACAATGCAACTGAGCAGTGGAGGCCACTGGGAGAGCTGGCAGGGTGAGGGTCTGCTCACAGGTCTGAATTGGTATCACCCCTACTGTTCAATGACTCAGAACTCATTTGGATGTTGACTGTGTATCAATAACTAAGCATTATCAATGAAGATAAAGAAGGGTGGATATTTTGAGTAAGACTGACTCCTATTAAGTGTGACAATAACGGATTTAAAAATAGAACTCGTGGTTTTTGGTATTCTTGTCCAGTATGGTAACCAGCGTCAATGAGAAGAAAAGTACAATGTAATGTCACCTTGTGTACCCTGTCTGCAGAGTCCTTTGTAATCCATGCAGGAGAGACTTTAAGAACAGAAAGGGTTTAAATGCTTATGCACTGACACGAAGTTCCAGAAAAATTCCTATGTGCTCTGCACAGGAACAAATTTAAGTGCTTAAAATGATGCAATTCACAAAGAGAAAGCTCAGAGTGAGGCTGTCTTGCTCTCCCAGGGGCTCCCCCCCTTTCCTGTGAATGTTAGAATATAGAAGACTTCTGGGTCAGGAATTATTTAAATACTGACCTGCAGGAAGGAACAGGCTGAACTCTCAAGACCTTTGAAATGCGCTCAACAACCTCATGGACCTGCAGTATTTTACCCAAAGGACAAATAGCAAATAAAAACGATGTGGAGATAAAATGTCCTGGGTAGGCAGATAGTGAAGTTGCAAGGGAATTTAATTTTCCCCTGAACGGAAAATGAAACCCAAGACAATAAGTGCCTGTATAAAGAGAGCATTGCTTTCTAAACAGGGGCACTGGGAAGCTCTTCCCCACCAGGTCAGAGTTTTACAGAAAACTGAAAAACTTTGTAAACAGCTGCAGCTGTTCCATTTATATTGTCAATGGCGTAAAAGCTCCGAGAGACTCAGACAAAAGCTGCCAAGAAGAATCTCTCCACTATCAACTGCCACTTGTTTCCTTTTGATTTTAGTGTTTTTGTAAAAACCAGTTATTTGTTTTTTTCTGTAAAGACACTGGATATTTCACATGTCCCAACTCCTGCCGATGTTCTTAGATTCCAGGAGAGGATTTTCATGTGGGGAGTTGTTGAAAATTTTGTAATAACCAGGAAGCATCTCCCTTAAACCAAATTTTAAAAAACACCCCAAACCAAACACCTAATGCAAACAAGGCAGACCAAGTAGGAGTTAGCAATTTAAAAAAAAAGGTGACCTCTGAAAGGGAATGGGAGCAAAAGATCCTTCTAGAACTAATTTTATTAACTGGGTAGAAATTTATATCTAGGATGATTGCACAGAAATCCAAAGAAAGATGTGTTTGAATGTGGATAAACATACGTATACAATATTCAATAACACTGAATACCCAGGACTAATAATACAGCTGTGTGTGTGTGTGTGTGTGTGTGTGTGTGTGTGTGTAATTTAGAGAACAGTCTGAAAGGAAGCAAGTTGAATTGCCATCAATACTGAGATGAGGTGCAAGAGCTTTGTGCTCTTGTCTCAGTTAACTCTCGCAGAAGAGTCCGGCTTTTGTGGACATCTAACACATTGGATAATCCAGCTGAAGCAAAGGGGTTTCCAAAATATCTTTTATCATAATTTATTATCACTTTTTAACTTATTTAAATTTTATTTTACGTGTGTTGGTATTTTACTGACATGTGGGTCTGTGGATCATGTTTTTACTCAGAGGCCAACCTGGAATTTGAGTTACAGACAGTTGTAAGCCACCATGTCCATGCTGAGAAGCAAACCAAGGCCCCATGGAAGAGCAGCTGGTGTTCTTTCCTGCTGAGTTATCTTTCCAGAACCATTTCTTACCTTTTTTCCTCATAGATTCTAAAGCATACACTTTTTGGTTGAGTTTTATATCTTGAAGAGTGGGATTGTTTTTTATAATTAATAAAAGCCTATAGCTTCTTTTGTAACTTTGTCTTCCTATAATACATTTTTGTGCACTCTCACTTGCATTCGCACGCTGGTGCTTTAACTATCAGTATCCTTGATGTACAAAATGCAGTTAGCAACCTCCAGTTTCTCCCAAGCTGTGCTTCGCAAACGTTTACCTGTTTGCTGTGATGTGTATGTCTGTGGAGGACTTGGAGGCTTTCTCAATTCCTGAGCTCTTGAAAAACTACAATTGTATGACTAGACTTTGTGTAACATCCTAGACAGTGTGTGACAGTCTGGAACACCACATTTGGAGTTCCACATACTATGAAATATGCTGGAGCCAGGCTAACTTTTTTTTTAAAATGAAAATCATTATGAAACAAAGAGACAAAGCTCTCAGACAAGCAGGCCTGTGGTATAACCCAATGTTTACCCCTTAACACTTAAAAAATATCTACAATTCATTTTTAAAACTTCTCCCTAAAATATGAGCTATGAAAAGTAGGTGAGATGTGTAGATAATGACATAGCAACACAGAGTCTTGCATATCAGCGTCTTTATCAACTATGTGCACTAGTAATGGTCAACAAAAGGGTTCAATGGTTAGAGCGTCTGCTGCTTTTGCAGAAGGCCTGAGTTTGCATCCCAGCACCCATGTCTGGCAGCTTACAAGTTCCTGTAAGTCCAGTTCCAGGGATCTGACATCCTCTTCTGGCCTTCAAAGTCACCTGCACTCACATGGACACACTCCTCCTACAGGCAGGCAGACTCACTAAGTTAAAAATAAATTTTAAGATAGTAGCAATCAGTTGAACAGCTTGTGTCTTTCACTTATTGGATATTTCAGTCACTTGGAGCCACTGAGGATGGAGCCTCTGCTGTCAGTTGAGGTTTTAGGTGAGGTTGCTGCATCCCAGTCCTGATCACTCAGAGCTCAAACCTGTGACTTGTTCACAGAACCCACAGTTTGAGAAGATGAGCAGAAACTGCTTTGCTGCCTCTGGGCTCCTGGCATCTGGTACAGATGTGGATGAAAAGCTAGCCAACAAGAATACACCCTGGGCAGAGTGAGCTGGGGAAAGAGAGTCCATTTGCAGCAGCGCCATGCAGCTCAGGAGTGGTTGCTTCCATCCTCTGGGACCAGCTGGAGGTGTTTTTTTTAATGCAGCTGCCAGCACATGGCAGCCCCAACTTAAGGGAATCTGTTTGACGCAGAAAAAACCAGCCCTTTAGTGTGTGACTCCCCGATTTTTACAATTTCTCCATCTGCTTGGTGTTTTAAACTCCGCAAGCGGCAGTATCGTTTGTACCTAGGGTAAAGATGTTTCCCTCCAACTCAAGTTTTTATTAAAAACATTTAACATGTTGGCTACTACAAAAGCAATACTTATTCTTAGGGAAGGGAGGAAGGAAAAATCCTCTTCACAGGCTTCATTAAAACATGTGACTAGCTCATAGAACTATGGGATTGTTTTGAAGTCTATTATGTTAAGGCATCATTTCCTTTTACATCTAAACATCCTGGAAGTAAGAGGCAAGGTTTTGATCCTTAGAACAAAGAGAAAAGCCTTGTCCTGAGTCCTGAACACAGAGTAGATCAGCTTAAAAACACGCCTTTAGCTCTCTTTCCCTTCAAGGTAAAGTCTACATTGCACATGACATCTGCCCCAGGAAGGTCCCTAAAACAGCAAATTAGAAAGAAATATCCTTGAGGAGGGGATTCTCTTGGAGAGAAACTAGTACACTCCAATCAAACTCTCCCAGTGTCCACCAGTCCCACAGCCATTAGATCAGCTGGTCTCCAAAGGCTGTGATGAATTTGATTGTATGTTTCTGTAAAACATCTGCCTGAGGGATCGGAAAGATGGCTCCATCCGCAAAGTGCTTTACAAGCATGAGAAGCTGAGTTCAGATTCCCAACACCCACCTACAAGTCACTTGTGCAGAGGAGACCTGAAATCTCAGTGTTTCCCAGTTGGGGCTACAGACAAGGGCTTCCCTACTGTTCTCTGGCCTACTGTTCTACTGACTTTGGTCAATGGGCAGCTCCAGGATCAGTGAGACATTCTATTTCAAGATATAAAATGGAGAGCAACAGAAGAAGACACCTGGCATTGACTTCTGACCTCCAAATACACAAGCACACATGCGTACATACACACACACTTTATGTTCATACACATACACACAAAATTCTTCCTCATTAACTCATTTCATACAGTTATCAGAAATTGCAATACAGTCATGGGGAGCAAATAAGAAGAGGGCCTGCAGGGGCTGAAAATGTCAGAGCATGCTTGGGAAGCAACATTTCTTAGCTGTGCCTTTTCTATTGCTTGGGTACTGACCATAACATGTATCTTTAATATAAATTGCTGCAACCCCACCTCTGTCTTAATGACCTGCTTGATATATATGATAGCCTTTCATATTAATTACATCATTAATAATGGTTTCTTTGAGAAGTCATCTATGAATACAGCAATGTAGGAAGACATATGGGTCACCTAGGATATCTGCAGATCTCTCTTCAGGAAACAGAATCTCACTTTTAAGAAATGACCACTTATTGATTTGTAAAAGAGGAGGAGAAGCTGCTTAAAGCTTCAAGGTCTGATTCACCACTCCTGGTGGGGTAGAACAGAAAAGAGAGGAGAAAAGACGTGCTTGGTCACAGCTGGGGTGGGCATCATATCTGAGAAGGACCCAAGCATTTAAAACAAGAAACCCCCAAGGATGCCAAACACCCTCTGTTGTTGTTTCTTGTGTTCCCAGAGACCTCTCACCTGAGCTTACTTTGCTGTTTTATGTTCTATCTCAATGTACCATGTACTAGATTGTTCTAAGCCCCCTCCTAAATGGTCCTATTAGATCTTCATGGGAATTCCTGGATGGAGGAAAATACATTATCAGAACTTGACTCTGCTAGTGGAAAAAAATTCAGAGAGATAGAATCACAGGGCTGTTGTCACATGGGTCCAGGTAGCAGGGTCCATAAAACACAGCTGACACACCCATGTGGGCCACTGTCCCCTTCAGTTTGTCCCCTCTACACCTGTCTACTAGGATGGGGATTGCTGAGTATATGAATCATGGAGGCTGGGAAGAGGGGAGTTGAGACAGAGTGAAGTGGCTAGGATCCCGAGCAGATCTGATTGTCTTGCTGAATAATTTAGGTCTTAACCTGCAGGGACTAGGAGCCACTGAAATATTAAGGAAGAATGACATCATCATTTTTACCAAATCCACAGACTGTTTTTCTTTTCTCCACACTTGACTCTGCTTTCCCTCCCGTTTTAGTTTCTCTTTTATGTCTAATATGAAACCAACCCCTCTTCTCCACTTCTTTATATACTGGACTAACAAAGCAGTCAGGGCCGGGCTTGCAGTGCTGTCCTGACCAGCAATTGTTGCCATGTGCACCCTCATGTGCTTCTTGAGAGCCTTAACTCCAGGCATCTTTTCTGTAACATTGGCTGACAGAAGCATCCATGCGTAGGGTGCCAAAGCCCACGTAGGACTCACTAAAGGCAGCGGGTTGAACTATGGCCCATGAAATCTTCTTGGTATAGTTCTGGCTCCATGATATGTCAGCTTGTAAATATTTTGGATGCAGGATCCTTGCATAGGTCACCAGGTAAAACTCAGGTTCTGAGAGATTATCCTACTTCGTTATGAACATGAGTATAAACAGAGGGACGAGGGTGTGCAGAAGAGAAAGAGAAGACAATATCTAGAAGTCATGGAGGGAATCTCAGAAGACATCCTTTGTCTCAGAAAAAAGGCAAGAATGAAAACCTTCAGCTGTGGCTTTTGACCTCCAGAACTATAAGAGAATATTTTCTTATTATTAAAGCTACACACACTGTGGTATTGTGTTATCATTACCAAAGTGAATTAATATAGTCAGTGTTTAGTCTCTACTTGGGTCCTGGCTAGACCAAGTCCTCCTGGCTGTCCTTGCATACTCTCCGGAGACAGGTGGTTTTCATTGTATGAACTAAGTCTGAGCATCAACAGTCATCACCAGGAGAACCTATCTGAGAAATAGCAACTAACCCCAACTTCAGGAGTACAAATACAATGATTAATTAGCAAGGTCTGCCACATGTATAGACAGGAAAGCTGACAAGTATTTTGTATTTGTGTTTTGCCCAGTTCTGTCTCTAGTACACCCATCTTGAAAATTTGTTACTTGTCTGATACTTTCAGTGGGCGATAGGGAGGAGATTGAGATAAGGTCTTGGCATGCAGCTTAAGTCTGACTCCAGCCTCCCAAGTGCTTAGACTCTCATTCTATCTCAGATTAAGAATGTCAACACAAGAGCATCAGTGTAAGAGCTTATTACTGCTGACTCCATAAAGCATGTGTACATTGATCTCCAGGAACAGCAGACACATGTAGGGATTGAGTTATGCATTCAAGAATACAATACAATCAATAGCAAAGAAAGATCACTTAGGAAATACAATGATCTGAAGCACAATGCAATAACTTCAAACTATCATTCACCCAACAATACTCATAGCCCCAGAGAACCACAAAGCATAGCAGCATGTTTTGCCTCTAACTTTCTACATTGCCAACTTTATCTGAGTTCCTTCCTTTCCTACCCTGATTCTTCCAGCTCCAGTGTCAGACAGTCTAGAACAAAAGCTGCTCTTGACCCTTCTGAGTTCACATGTTAGAAGCTGTGGAAACTGAACTGGCAAGTTGCCTGTTTCTTTCCGTTCCACAGAAGGCTCCATCCATGCCTCCAGCTGTCAGATTGCCACACTACGCCAATCATGTACACAGGGGTTAGAAAACAAACAATGACTGGCCTGACTACCGTCAACTGTTCATCTGGACAGCCAACACCAGAGGTGACAAAGACTAGAACCTTAAGAATGCTTCTGTGATTCTAAGAGATGATCAAAGTGCCCACCAATCTCTCTTTCTCTGCACAAAATGAATGATAAAAATAAACATTTTAAAAAGCAGTGAATGAAAATGTAATATAAATCTTCCTACCCAATCAATCATTAACTATTCCTCAACTCTGTAGCGTATGAACCTGCACACTGCAGCTAAAGTTGTGCTGTAGCTTGTCTGCTAATGGTGGGAGCAAAATTTGAAATGCCATTTAAAAAGTGTGTAGAACATTCTGATGATTAAGTGCCAAATCACTCAGTAAATACCAAGAGGCAGAAAAGATGAGACTGGGTGAGATAGGAGATGGAGTATTTGCTCTTAATTACAAAAGACAGAGTTTAGAGAATAGATTGTCAGGCTGCCCTTCATGAAACCGTCTGATAGGCTAATAAATTCACTAGGAGATAAATCAATAACAATAACAAAAATATCAATTCATTGAGCATAAATAAAAGTTACATATTCCTGAAAAAGTTATTAAGAGTTTGTATTCTTACAAATATTTTGTGTGTGACTGCTCTGAGCCTAGGAGATTGGCAGGTTGCAATATATTCATAATTTGGACACTAAACACAGCAACAGATTCAATCATTTATATGTGAGAAAAAATAGTGAAGACAAGAGAGGAAGGAAGATAGGGTGGAAGGAGGAAAAGACAGGAGAAGAAAAGGAAGAACAGAGGGAGGAGCAAAAGAATGAGGAAGGGGGGGGCAAAGCAGGGCAATTAACTCTCCAGGGGCGATCCGAAGGCTTCAGACCACTCAGCCTGTGCTCAGAGAACTCAGTCGTGTTGACTTTGCTCATTAGTAACTTTATAAGCCTTTGAGCCGCTTTCTTTATCTGACTTTTCATAGCCTCATCTGTAGAACAGGAAAGAACCCCCACAGCTTTCTCACTGATGATTCTCTTTGGCAGAACCATCAAAATGCTGCCGAGAAGATCCCTTTCCCCCTTCAAATTCAGATTCCAGACCTGCGTTCTCCAGGAAAATCTGTGTTTTTCTTACCAGCTTCGTTGGTTTTCCTTCCCTCTGACTTTGTTCTTCACTTTGCTTCTTGCTGCTGAGTTTCTTTGAAATAAAACTGGCCACAACATAATCCAGAGCCATATTCCTTGACTACAGATATACAAATAAAATGTTTACACAAACATACTTCACGTGTAATGGAATATTGCTTGGAATATAGGGGATTATATAGTAATAAATGACTCCTAAATACTAAAGGTTTGGAAGTAACAAATATATATCTTATGTATGTTGAATGGCCATGGGGGGCTCAATACCAAGGATAGGTTGATATGATGTACCTTCCCAAAGTCTCTCAACAGCTCAGGAGGAAGAGTCACCACTTCCAATGTCTCTAGACCTTGTTGCAAAAGGGAAAGGAAAGTTCTAGAAACTCTCACATTTGGATTGCTGTGCTTGTGATTTTCATTTCAGCTGATGACTAACCAGAAGAGGGAACCCATGCTCACATAAACCACAAAACAACATACATGGAAGAAAGGGCATTGGGCAGAAAAGCCAGTCCCTGGGCAATGAGCTCGAACCATCTTAACAGTGTCACCGTCTTCAAACTCCTCTTGTAAGCACATGAGTGATTTAGGGCTCTTCAAGCCTTATACCCAACCCAGCTTTACTCTACTCTGATGAGCCAAGAGTAAGTTTTGAGACTATGATTTGCATAAATATGTCCTTAGACTGCAGCCATACCCTCCAGATTCTTTCCATGTGGGCATTTGTAGAGGAAGACAACTTGAAGAATTACACCCCCAGTTGTACAACTAAAGAGCATTTTATATGCAGTTTACATATCTTAAAGCCCTACAGAGATAATTCTCTCCACTCTGGTAATGTCTCTGGGCCTGTCAAAAAGGGAAGAAGTGTTTAACTTTGCCTCTCTCACTGGTGGGCTTGTATAGGAGATTCCTCAGGAAACACAGCACTCTGCCAGGATGAGATGGCTATAATTGCACACAAGCAAAACTCTCCTGCTGGAAACCTCAAGCAGCAAGAGCCGAAGCTCTCTTTCCTTCCAGTTACTGTAAGTAGACACGCAATGGTCTAATATCAAGTAGAAGGCAGGCTTCCCACTCCGCTACTTCAGCTGCCTTTGAACACTGTGTTCGTCATTGGAAGATGACTCGCTTATGTCAGTTATTAGGGAAATACATTTGGGGGTTCTGCTACAGGGAAGTAAAGATTGTCTCTGCTAGACAGAGGCATATATATCCAAGTCAAATCATCCATCTTATCCCAGGACATGTCAGCACAGGGAACTGATGAAATATGGACCATATTAAAAATGTTATCTTCACTTCTGAAATGTAACCAGATAGAAAGAAGATACTGCTGGCTCATTTGTTTGCTTGACCTTAGTTCTGTTTGCTATTATTCTTTTTTCTTCTGCTCAGGACCGTCTGTGCTTGTTAAGCATTGGTAAATGGCCAGTGATGGAGCAAACACAACACATACACACATGAATATTTAATGAGGGACGAAAGCAGAAACAGCATGCATTTGTTGCTCCACTGGAAAGTTATATTCATTATTTTATGAATTATTGTCCCATAAATATTGCAGAAACTGGACGAGAGGTTAGAGCGCTATACTCAACACTTGGTGGACTGAAAGCAATTTTTACAATTGAACTGTGATGAATCCAATTCCACGTTGACTGCTTAGACCTGAAACCCATCTTCTGGGCAGTTTTATTAGATGAATTTTCTTTCCAGGTTTTGTCATAAGGTACACAGAAATAGAGGAGAAAAATACACATTGATTAGAAGGATGGAACTGCAGCTTCTTTCTTGGTCAGATGGTTCATAATGATATTCTTGTTGTCAGCTACAATAAAGGAAAACAAACGCATTATCCATGAAAATTAGCCTGAGCAAGAAAAACCCAATACCAGTCATTTTATCCTATCATGAAACAGCAAGAAGCCTGAGCCCTCTCAGTCAGGTGCGTTTGATAGGAGTGACTTGTTTTTTAAGCAAAAATGTAATAAGCAGTTCCTGTGTAGTAGAGATGCACTGGTGAGACTTGGAAATATATGTTCATTGTGGCGCCACTGGATTTCTGAAGAGTGACATTTCAACTGATTAACTTTGCATATGAACTTCATTGGCCCAGGGATTCAACTCTAGTCACCAGGCTTGGTCTTTATCCACTGAGCCATTTCTTATGATTCCATGATCATTTCCAAGGGTCTACAGTGTAGACTTCCTGTCCTCCCCAGGCCATACTTTGAAAGTTTGGTACCCAATGTGTGCAGGGGCACGTGCGCGCACACACACTCACACAGGCACATATAAATAGAATCGAACTATTAAAAATATTTTATTTTTATCTGTACATGTATGTATATGCATGCAAAAGTGTGTGAAGGTGACCTCAGAGACAGAAGAGGGAGCTGCATTTCTGGGAGAAAGAGTTACAGTCAAGTTTGAGTGCTGGGAACTGAATTCTAGTCCCATGCAAGGTCAGCAAAAGCTCTTAACTGACAACCACATTTCCAGCTCTCCTGTCATTTAAAAAAAGATTTTAGTTTACATCATTTTTTTGAGACTAAGTCCCTCTCTTGTCTGGAGCAAACCAAATGCACTAGACTGGCCAGCCAGTGAGCTCCAAGCATCTGCAGGTCTCCACCTCCACAGTACTTGAATTATAAGTATGTATCTCTTCACCAGGCTTTAAACTATGACTTTGGAAGATCCCACTCAGGTCCTCATGCTCACCTCCCAGTCACTTTAAGCAACCAGGTCACCTCCCAGTCTGAATCCTTATACTCTTTAACAACTGCCCTAGCCAAATGCCTTCCCAGAAGCCAAGACTCTCGCTGTCCCAGCTTAATTCCTGTTCTTCCTATCTGACGTACTTCAAGCAAGTTATCCCCAGGTCAGATGTTACTCTTCTTACCTAGGTACAATGAAGACCACAGAGTCGTAATGACTAGACAACAACTATGTGCATGATTTTCAAAGTGATGCTGATAATGAGAAGTGATGATGGAATGGTTACCATGGTACCCCAGATGACATGGTCATCATGGTACCCCAGTGCTCAAGACATTTCCCACCTAAACCTGAATGAAGGTAATCTTACAGCTGCAAGTAAAAAAAAAAAAAAAACAAAAAAAAAAAAACAAACCAACAATCTAACTGAATTCAATAAAGACAAGATGCTAACGTGTTTAACTCAATACGGCATGCAGCAGCAGTTTTCTCTTTCAACCGGAAACAATCACATGAACAGAGCTAAGATTCACTGTCATCGCCTTGAGGAAGCTGGACAAGACTGAAACAGATCCATATAAGATGGTACCACATTGAAAGTCTGTTTGAAATATATGTAGTCAAGGTGACCACTTCCTGTCTAATTGCATTCAGTTTAAATAACTAAAAAGCCAAAATGAAAACATCCTTGTGATCCTAATGACTCGGCACCTGTCTTCTCTCTATAACACAAGGCGTCTTAAGGTGCTAAAGAGTTGAACTCTGGGACCAAAATTTCTAATGTATAAGTTAAACATACATCAGCAGTTTTCACATACTTATTCATGGAGGTGAGACAGGAAGCAGAAATGCCCTCTCCCACTCTCTTTCTCCCTGCTTCAGGAAGTCTTAGAAGAATTGCCAGAGATCCCTACCCCTCCCTCCACCAGTGTGCAGAAGCTGAAAGTTTCTCAAGGAAGAAATGCCAGGTACATATTTCAAAAGTGTGGGTGGCTTTGCATAGTCTCTGAAATGCTGAGAATATAGAATACACTCCAGTATATCTAATTATCTTTATGAAATGTCTCAAAATCAATGGCATTATACTCAAAAGCAGCTGCAGCCAGGGAAGTCCAACAGAGCAGAGTGTCATGGAGGTTACAGAGAAGCAGGTCTTTCTTCTTAATAGTGCTATTTTTATGGAACATGGAGGTTTTGAATCGTCATTTTCTGTTAACTCTTTTAAGGACCCAAATTGAACTTGACCATATTGGTTGAAGAAATCAATTCAACCCTCTCCCACGATTTCTTTCTTCTCCTTTTTACCTCCTTTCAGACAAAGAGCTTGGGTTTTGAGAAACACTATAAATCTGCTGGTAGTGGAAGCCTGTCATCAGTCTCCTGGAACTGTTTCCTGCCATGGGAAGTATTCAAAGGAGCTTGTTGCTAATTGTGTGTGTGTGTGTGTGTGTGTGTGTGTGTGTGTGTGTGTGTGTCCGTGTGCTGCTGCTGTTGAGCCCTTTTTCTTCTTGGAAAATGATTGGAAAGTTAACAGGAACTAGTCTTACAAAAAACAAACCAACAAACAAAAATGTGAGGGCATAGCAATCCAGGGTTGCGTCAGCTGGAGTTGACGGGGCTGGGGAGCAGAGCCACTAATGTGTTTATAGCTAGATGATAAGGGTGCATCACCAGATGCCAAAGAGTCTTTACAGAGGCGGCTGTCATAGGGGAGGGGGGAAATCATGGAAAAGAAAAGTCACCTACAGGGATTCACCGGGATGTGTGTGACTTTTTGCATCCTACTATATGCTAGACTCCATGCTCAGTGGAGAATATAAACAAACATGTGTATTCTCGGGGCTTGAAATTTGTATAGGATTGAGAAATAATATTTAAAAAGAGAAGCTATGATATAATCTCCTCAATGGTACTGTGGCAGGACAAAGAGGGGTACTTAACCCAGCAGACCTTACAGAAGAACAGAAGCCTACAATCTTAAGGAGTGATGAGTTAGATATTCCAACTGGTTTAGGCGTGACTATACCATACAGAGAAGGTCAAGCATACACATACGTGTACACATGCATATGCCCTACACCCACACATGTTACAGACATGCTAGCACATACACAGACATATATATATATATATATATACATATGTTGATACTCCCATGTGTACATACATATATGTACACTCATAACTATATATGCACACATATATGCATATCTACATATATGCTTCTCATACACATGCAGATATAATCCCCTACACACATATATACAAACATATATATGTATGCATACATCTACACATAACTACCTCATACACATACACACATACCTGTTGCATATATATACACACACATATTTCCCACACTCACATAAAACATACGTACAAATGCATACAACCCCTTATACACAGACATACACACATAAAGTCATACACACAAACGCATACATGTCCCTCCCACACAAACATACACACATATGTTATATTTTATACATATTCATGTATATATACACATACTCCCTGATAAATATACACATAGACACCACACGTACACACACACACACATACACAGAGGCACATAAACTTATTCAAGCTGTGCGGATTGTGAAATGGTGAGATCATGTGGGGACAAGAGTGGTCAAGCAGGACCGCTGCCCTGAAGCTTGCCAGCAGTCTTAATTCTCCATTCTAAAGCTGAAGAAAGTGAACAGTGGAGAATTGACAGGAGTGACTAGGATCTGCTTCATGTTCCAGAGAAGTCCATCATGACTGGCTTGTGGAAGGTAGCTGAGGAGCATCCGGGTGGAGCCAGGAAGCCAGAGAGGAGGTGTTTACAGTCCTTCAGGCAAAGGAAAAAGTTGATCAGGACAGAGGGTCAAAAGGACTTGACCACTGGCTTGGGGAATGAGAGTGAGGGAGGAGAAAAAAAGTGATTTTTGGGTGCATGAAATTAAACTTTGGGTTGGTTTGTTTAAAAAGAACAAAAAAGGCCAAAGAATCTTCCCTGAGATTAAGTCTTAAAAGTTTAAAAAAGAAAAGGGTGTTCTCTGGCACATGCCTAGTACTGCCTACATTAGATGCATGAGTGAATTTATTCATTTCTTCAACATTTAAAACATCCTTGTAATTCAGAGTTTACCCACTTACACCAAGTCAACAATAATACAGACCCCTTTGGATAGGAAAAAATTCTGAATTTTCACTCTTTATAAATGAGTTTTAATTCATGCCTCTTGAAGTTAGGGCCTTTTATTAGTGACTGTAAATCTCAGAGAGACAAGAAGTCATAAGATTCCGAAATTGCCTTATAAATTAGCTGCTGGTAGTGAAACAGTTGTTTAGTTTGTTGAGGGGCTGGGATGCGGAGGGATTTTGGTGTTGAAATAATTATTGAACATTACTGAACCAAATAATTAAACTGTGCTGTAAAATTATGGTTATGATAATATTCCCATCATCATTTGTTTTGTTTCTCCTAATCTAAATTATGATTTTTTTGTTATTGCTCTACAAAGCTACAATATAACAGTCAAACCTGAAATTAAATCCAGCCTGCAAAAGTTATACAAGGTGATCCAATAAGCTCCGCACGCAATTATTCATGACAAATAATATCACAAAGCTCTTAAATCCTTGTTGTAAAGCTGGCTGGACATGCATCCACTAACGTCTCGAGTATTTATGTGTATCAGAAGTGAGGCATGATCAGCTGAAGCCATCAAGATTCAAAGGAGGCATTTTCAAGTCAATTGGGACTATTTTGGAATATCAGATTGATTTCCTGGTGGTGCTAAATCTTTGTCATGCTGACAAGGGAAGGGCAGCTTTCTTTCTCTAGCAACCAAAGGGAGAGCACCTTATCACTTCACCTTCCCCATCCTAAGCTACGAGGTCTCTTTGCTGCGGTTACAAGGCACAGAATATAGAAACCAAACTCGCTCATTAGCTCTAAGTAAAAATGAGGATGTTGAACGTGTTTGTAGGAAAATCAGTAGCAGAGAGAGATGCAGTACAACTCATAGAGCATTAGTGTAGCATCCATGAAGCTCCGGGGTCAATCCCCAGCACCACATAAATGGAGGGAGTTATCCACGTTTCCATGAAGAGCTTGGGGCCAGAATAAGATACATGAGCCTGCGTCTCAAAGCATCATCAAATGAGCATCAGCCATCATCAGTTCAATTTTCATCCCCGCCAGAATAATCATCACCACCGTCAGCATCACCTTATCGCTGTCATTACCATAGCCATCAAAATCACCATCACTCATCATCATCATCACCACATCATCCAATAGCACTGCCACTGAACACCAAAAGAAACTGGGAAATTATCAATTTAATAATTTTCAAACTTCTAGGGTCAACTCAGTATGCCTCACTCTCTCAGAATTTTTTTAAAAAAGGTTTTCCTTTGTATTCTTTCTTTTTATTGCACATGCATGCACTTGCACATGTATGTATGTGTGTATCTGTGTGTATGTATGCTACTAACTGTGGGGTACTTAAAACTTTTTAAAAAATTTATGTGTATGTATTTGCTTGTGAGTGTGCATCTGTGTGCATGAGCAGGTGCACACAGAGGCCACGGGTGGGCATCAGACACCCTACATTTGCAGGTATTTATGGGTGTTGTGACATAAACGCTAGGAGCCAAGCTCAGGTCTTTCAAAAGAACAAAATACCCTCGTAACCTTTACCCCACCCCCTAACGGGGGCTTTGACTAGCGGCAAAGCCAGCCATTGTCCATCAAATTGTTAGACACAAACACTATTTGCCCAATACCCTTCTATAGATAAACTAAAATAAAGCACTGCTCATGGTCAGATGATGCCACAAAAGGGGACAGAGAAGGATGTGCTCAGGACGGGAAGTAGAAGAGATGACAGAGAGTCAGGAGCTGTGATGCATTAGCCAGGAGGGGCTGGGTTATGCTGCTGTGATCCACAGCCCTCTAATCAAGTGACGCGGGAATCCACAGAAGTGGTACTCTCTCATGGCACTTGTCTCTTACAGGTTGGAATGGCTGCTTACTTTATCTATCTACTTATGTATGTATGTATGCATGTACGTAGCTATCTATCTATCTATCATCTATCTATATATCTATCATCTATCATCTGTCTATCTACTTATCTCTCTCACCTGTCTATCTATCTATCTATCTATCTATCTATCTATCTATCTATCTATCTATCTATCTATCTACCTACCTACCTACCTATCTGATGTGAGCTGGCAGGAGATACATCTTAAATCATATTCAAACCCTTCCAGACAAAGGAAACTCATAAATTGGCATTTCAAACATACATCCATGGGAGAGACTTGCCACTTTTATTGGTTAAATTAAGCAACAGAACCATATGCCTCCTAGTGGCAGGGAGACATAATTACATCATACAGCTTAGCAAAGCTGTCCTTGCCATCTTTGCTTGGTGATGCCATGTGCCACAGACCTCTCACAGTTCTAGAGGTTGGGGAGATCAAGAAGGAATGCTAGCAGATTCTGAGGACAGTACCCCTCCCCTCTTGCTGTTGGCTACCCTCTCATTGGCTTCTCTCATGGCAGAAAAGCCACTGAGTCACTTTCATTCCTTGGGGACGTGGCCTTTCTCCCATTACAAAGATGCCTCCTCTAGACGTCATCTAAGTCAAATCATCCTCCAAAGAGTTCACTTTCAGGCTCTCTTGTGAGAAACAAAGAAGAGACCCATGGACCCCTAGTACATTTCCAGGCTAAAACATAATTTCCTTATTGAACACGCCCACTAAAATGTTTCTGTGACTTCAAATTCAGTATTTAACATGGAGTTCATATAAATAACTCTATCTGTCTGTTTGTTTGTTGGTTTGTTTGTTTAAGACAAGAGAACACAGTCTTAAGATAAGGTGCGTTTTCTTAGAGTAAAACAGTCAGGTCTTTATGTGTTCTCATGAAGCTAATGGCTTTAAGAGTCTTGATATTCTTGCTACTTAATGGTAAGTAGAGCAAGAAGGAACTTGCCAGTCTTAGAAAACTTTAGCAGTTTAATAAAATATTTTAGGATAAGAACATGTTTGCATCACAAACATATCTCTGCATATTGATAAATCTATATAGACATATATATTTATTAATCTATAGACATGTATGTTTGCTTAACAAAAAGAGACAGATGAAAGAGAAGAGCAGTGGGGAGCAGGTGGACTGATGGGGGAGGTTTGAACTTGCTTTCCCTCTCTGTCTTAGATCCATCCACAGCTGTCCATGACCAGCCAATGAAAAGTCACATAGCATTTTCTTTCCACTTGGCTTGATGTGCCAAGTCCATCAGCAACACTATCCCCCCACTCCCAAAAAGCTTGGAGTTTACAAAAGTTACAAAATAATGAGAAAAGACCGTGAAGATCCACAAGCGATGAGGTGAGAGAAGCCATTTTTAATATGAGTACAGACACATAGGAATGAAGCTTAGAAAAGAATAAATGAAATATCAAATATAGCACCTCTATCTTCTATTTTAATCTCTTTCTCTTTCTATATTTATCCAAAACACAAATATTACCATAACCCTTATTGTGGCTTGATTCTTCTCTGGCTATTTCCTTTCATACTTATGCTTCACTTTGCTTAATTTTTATTAGGAGAAAGAACAAAGGGTTAGTTATTTTTCTTTTTTTTTAACCTAACTTTTACCTTAAATTTTGTATTTATTAGTAAAATTGTTCTTATACAATTTTATACCACTCCACATGCCTTCTCACAAATACATTATCCAAATATATTATCATTATTTACTAGATTGTTTTTTGTTTTGTGACCCACAGAATTTAGCTAGGGTGGTCTATGTGACCCTGATTTTGGACCTAACTATAAAAGCCTGGTGTGATCACCAATACTTCCCTATTCCCCATGAATTTATTAGCTGTCGATGATCATAAACTGATCAGAAGGTTGTGGTAGTGGTGACCCCTCTCCCACCTCCCTCCCTGCCTTTATAGTCTACTGACAGGCAGAACTGACATCTGTGGATCTAGTATCAGTATGCATAGCTGCTGTGGATTCATGGTTTCCATGGGTATGTCATGCATAGAAGATGGTATTTCTCTTTTCATGTACTGTTTCAACATGAAGTTATTTTCAAAGCAAGAGATTTGTCAGAAATGAAAAGAACTGCAGACATCAATAAGATAATTGCACCTAAATGTCTTCAACCCATAAATGTGATCTAATACTGCTTACAAATAAAGCAAGCAGATATGTCCACCAGCAACTGGCAACACACTATAAACAGAGGCAAAATCCAAGAACTGACTATGGGTATTAGGAAATGCCATGTTGGCTCAGATACCATGAAGAAGGATATGGAGTATTTTTTTAACCATAATACCTCATTAAAACTACTGGTTACAAAAATACCCACAGAGCAATATAAAATCCATCCCTAACATCTCATGCAGTTTGGAGACCTAGCAACCGAGATTAGTACTGTATTTAACAGCTGCAAAAAAGTGCTTTGTGCCAGGGTGTTTATAACTTCAAAGAAAAGATAAATTTCTGTTTGAGGGCACAGGTCTGTAATTCCCAAAGAGACAGGAGGAGCATGAGTTCCGAGTCATTTTCACTATGCAGCAAGTAGCCTAGTCTAGATGGGAGCATTTAAAAAGAAAACAAACAAACAAACAGACAAATAAAGAAATAAATGGAAGGGAAGGAGGCAAACCCATCATCTACCAAGTATCAACATGTTCATGATTAGAACCATGTGACCAAATCTATAATTAATCATTATCTAAGCAATTATCACAAACAATTGACAATCCAATTCTTGATACCCAATGACTTTGGGAATGAAGAAGAGTGTTAATATTTAACTCTACTGTTTCAAATTTATAGTCATAAAGAAAGATTTAAAGCTCCACCTGTTGGTATGTCTCACAGATTAGAAACTAGTCTCCAGCAAAAATATTCGAGTATTGAATTCCTCTACTGCCCATTTGAAACACTTCAGAGGAAAATAAAACACTAAAGAACAAGCCTGCGCATAATATGATGCTCCAGAAAGATCCGCCTTCTTCAAGATTTTCTATCATGCATGAGAAAAACACACAAACAGGATCAGGGCTTCCCATGGCCTTTCTCGGACCCTCACAATCTGGGGTTGGGAATGGTTTTGTGCATAGTGTAAAAGGGGAAGGAAAACGTAAAAGCAAAGCTTAATTTCCTTTTTCTTTTTTTGTATTCAGAGGTCATAATCTTTCTAGTCTTCTGGGTGTGGTGACCCCATTTTTGAACTGTTGGTGATCTCTAAACATATGGAAATATAGTAAACATCTTTCCTTATAAGGTATTTTGTGTTTCCTATTAGTTGGGGAATGTTTTCATCTCTTGAAATTACTAGACTGGATAAAAATGAAACTTTACCCCTAGTTAGTAATATCTCTCTCTCTCTCTGTCTCTTTGTCTCTCTCTCTCTCTCTCTCTCTCTCTCTCTCTCTCTCTCTCTCTCTCTGTGTGTAAACATATGTATATAATATATATAGTATTTATTGTATCGGGATATGTTTATCTCTCTATAGTCTTTATTATATGTATATATAATATATAATATAATATATGTATATATAGTGTATGTGTGTGTGTATATATACACACACACACACATACATTTACATAGTCTCTATTTTTTTGAGATCTATTACTTCTACTCCAGGTTTTGCGGGGTATTTTGAAATGGAAGGATGTTAGGTTTTCAAAAAGTTCTTTCTACATTTATTCAAATGATAATTATCCTGGAATATATTTATGTGATGAATGACACTTTGAGTCCTATGTGTGTTGCACTATCTCTGCATCTCTGGACTAAAGCCTACTTGACACCCTCTAGCTGGCCTCTGCTACTTTATAGGTTCTTCTTTATCTCACCCTTTATTGCCCTTAGTTTCATCCCCTATTACTAGATAAGAAAAAAGAAGGATAGAGGGGAGAGAGAAAGATTAAGATTTCCAAATCTAATTTCTTTCCTTTTGCTTCTTCTTTGAGCACAGCTACTAACCAACAGCAACCAACAACTGTTAATAATGCCTCTCTGCCCTCTAACATTTACATACCCTGTGAAAAGTTCCCAGAAATCCAACAGTTACACAATCGCAGAAACTATCTGCAGCTGGCAAAACCATGCCTCTGCTAGAGCACTAGGCAAATCATAGCTGCTGTGTATAGTCAAAAACAACCTCACAACTCCACCCTTGGGATTAAAATGAAAGCACATTCTTGTAATATTTCTGTGTGTTTTTAAAGAAAGTAAAGTTCCACATTGTCACTACCACACCCCATTGGGATGGATCATGGTGTCTACCTGTGAGCAGTTCACATGTCCCTTTAGTCTGTTCATACTAATAAGCTCCACTTTCCAAATGCATCCCATGCTCTGTTTGAATTGTTTGTTCTGCCTGCAAAATTCGCATTCTCTTCTGTCTGGAAATCTCTTCATCTTTCCAGACCCACATTAAATGTCACCACCTTTTTGCAGGTTCCTTTGCAAGGTAGAACTGGCTTCTTTATCCCCAGTGTTTCTGTAATATTGCAGTCTACACTGCTTGTCCTCCTCTCTCTACTGAGTGAACACTTAGTGTCTTTTCTCTATACCTTGTGTTTCGGTGATGCTACAGTCTACATTGTTCATCTTCTTACTACAGAGTGAATGGTTATTGTCTTTTCTCCTCCAGCTTACTGTCCACTTTCTTTCCCTCACATTTGAGCTACTATGGCCAGCACAATCAGTGACATCCATACCCCAGACTGGTCAGAGAAGCTTATTTAGTAATCGGTAGCAGTCACTGCTCAGACACATGAACAGATGCTAAAAGTGCACAGGATAGCCATCAATGTGACATCTTTATCAACCTCACCTCAAGCGTCAGGGAAAATTACAGAAGAGGAGGAAGAAAAACTGTAAAACCTGCATGATATAAAATCATGCAACCATTCTAAAGAACACTTTTATAAATTAAATATAATAAACTTTTAAAGAATTTTATGCATACAATGTATTTTGAGCTTATGTATTTCACTTCTTCACCTAAGGTCTGTAAATTCTTCCTCTGTGGAACCACCCCTCGCAACTTCTTATCAAACTGCCCCCTAAAACTTCTATCTCTGTATACATAGATTCATGCAGCTTTTAGTCCTCAGCAGAGAAGACTTCGTTCAGTGGACAGAATTTAGCACAGAAACTCAAAACTAGTCACAGTACAGAGAAACAGTATCTGTGGAGAGCTCGGCCACAAATGGCACATCTATATCACAACCCATCCTCCAAGGCTCAGGGGCAATGAAAGAAGAAGCAGATAGAATGTAAGAGCAGGGCATCCAAGAGGTTTGGAACAAACCACTGATTTCTGAGCATTTCAGGACCAATAAACCAGTGCGCTCACAGTAGCCTTGGATGACTGTACAAGACCTGGATAGGATCAAGTCAGTCAACTTCTCACATGGGATGGAGAAGCTCATGAGCTCCCACCCCAGGTGAGAACCAATGAACAGTTGGCTTAAGAATAATTTTTTGTTAAGAGTGTGACCTCTGGTAGGTTGAGCACTCTTGACTGGATTGCCATACCCATTGGGAAATGCACAGTGCATATTTCATTTGATGGGTTATCTTAAAAAATAAAAAAGAGCCAAGAGAATCTTAACCTCATCATATGTGCACAGGAGAATCAATGCCCACTTAATGTCTCTATATAAATTATACAATATGCCCTTCATCTTCTCAAAAAGAAATATATAAACTCACTGTGTTTCTGTCAAGTATATTTTGTAAATTTCCCTGCAGTCTAACAACATGTTCTCATAGAGATTATTTTTGCCTCCCCCACCCCATCAATATTGATCTGAGTTTGTTGTGTTTGCCTGCCTCACTCCGCAACCTGTAACCCAGCTTTTATTTAACTCATCTCCACATTGCAAGGACCCAACCAGTTCCCTTTACGGACTCCTGTTGTACTACAAAGAATACTTGTTGATGCTAATGACTTTCCTGGCCAGAGAATGCACTTTGTATGCAAGGAAAAAAAAAAAGGAAAAAAGAAGGAAAGGAAGGAAGGAAAGAAGGAAGGAGGAAAGAAAATAAACCCTGTAGAGTGGAAGAACAGGGAAGAAGAAGGAGAAATCATCCTGGCAAAATATTTATTATCAATGAGATCATAAACAATTCTAAATGTGAAAGAAATCACAGGCTTCCAAAACAACTTGGTCTCTTCACCTACAGAGAGAAATGAAGAGAGGGTATGTGCCAATCCCGTAACACAGGAGGGCCTACAGAAGGCTTGTTCCCTGAAACAATGCAGAGACACAGAATGAAAGATTCTGATGCTAACACTGGGTCTGCTCAGCTAAAAGAACATTGAAACTGGAAGCAATTATCCCAGTAATTGAGTCAGGGAGAAAATCATTTCTGAAGCAAGAGGCAAGCAGACCTTTCAATTAGCAGTTTGCATTGATCAAAGCCATCAGGGAACCACTGAACACATCTAGGTTTTGTCTTGTGGACTGAGAGTCCTCCCTCCCTGCTCCTCATCTGCCCTAAGTTATTGCACTCAAAAGGACCATTGGTTTTGTGTAAAGATCTTTCAAAGTCCTGAAAACGATCAGACTCTGGTCACTTGTAAGAAAGCAAACTGATATTTAAAAGATTTAGTGTGGACACACATGGACACACACACACACACACACACACACACACACACACACACAGAGCGAGAGCAAGACTGAGAGCGAGAGAGACAGAGACAAAGAGGCAGAGACAAGAGACAGAGACAGACATATACCACAGCCCAATGTGAACAGCTTCTGAAATACTCGTTTTCCTTATGCAACACATCAGTCATGTAAAGAGAAACAGAAAATGGTACAGCCAGTAATGTGTACCCACACTGTAGCTTGCAGCATAAAATATAACAAATATAATTAAATCTCTCTCAGTTGCCTTCTCTGACTTCAAGCTATCCAGCTATCCTCTCCTTGCAAACAGAAATGGGCACACTGCTAGACTTAGCATTTATCATTTCCAAGCTCCTCTTTCTTATTTACCCATACGTGACTGTGGTCAGAGTGAATATGCACATACATATGTATAATATATTCATATATAGAGATATCCATGCATAGATCCATATATATTGTTCATATATATAATTTTGCATTTTCAAAAGTACAATTGAGATCACTCTGCTATCTCCTTCTGCAGTTAACTCAGAGTTATTAAAAATTATGTTTTGATATTTACCTATGTTGACATACAGAGATCTGATTTATTCATTTTAAATATAGTATGGCATTCCAAATGTGAATTTGTTATAGTTTATTTCCTATTCGCCCACTGGTGGGCCAATAAATTTTATTCAGTTGACTTTTGTTAGTCTCTCTCTCTCTCTCTCTCTCTCTCTCTCTCTCTCTCTCTCTCTTTCTTTCTCTCTGTCTCTCTCCCCCTTCTCTTCCTCCCCATCCTGTGTGTATCTGTGCATGTGCACATGCATATGCAAGTATGTATATGTATGTGTCCTTCACTGAGTAGGTTCAGACTGGCCAGCCTGTGAGTCCACCTATCTCTGTCTCTCTGCTGCCATAATAACAAGCGTGGGACACCATGTCTAGCTATTTTTATAATAAAATTTTCTTCAACTGTAAAGTGAATCTTCTGGTCTAAATCTCCAGCATGAACAACTTTAGATCCTAAATATATTAGAAAAGGCCTTCTTACCTTGAACTATCCAGAATGCTGCTAAGTGCATCTCAAAGTAATTTCACCAACATACAGCCCTACCAGGAACAAGTTAGATCATCTGAGGCATCATATCCTTGCAAGAATAACATTCTCTATATTTTCCCTTAAATGTGGTGAGATGTCTCAGTGTGTAAAGCAATTGCTATATAATGTGAGGCCCTGAGTTTGGATCTCCATAACCCACACAAAGCATGTTGGGTGTCTGCACCATGAGAGCTACCTGACATGAGCTAGAAGATCAGAAAAGGATAATCCCTGGGAAAAATTATGCCAATGTATGTGGTTTGTATAGCAGAAAAACAAGACATCCTGGTTTAAACAAGGAAGAAGGTGACAACTTACACATTGGGTTGGATTGTATCCTCTCTCTCTCTCTCTCTCTCTCTCTCTCTCTCTCTCTCTCTCTCTCTGTCTCTCTCTCTCTCTCTCACACACACACACACACAGGCAAAACTAAAAAAAAAAAAAAGATTAAATAAATAAACTGTGAGGAATGTGAAATGACAAGCACTTCCAGTCTAGAATATTTCGCATCTCTGGCAAAAGACAGAAACCATCCAATGAGAAGAGATGCTGGTCAGGATTCACTGCATCATAAACTGCCTAAGCCAGTGCCTGGGTTGTAGACAACTTCCAACACATACTGGTTGGAAAAATAATTCCTGGAACTGTGGCTGACTCTGAAACTGGCGATAGAATAACATCTGGTAGAAAGGCAGTGGATAGCAGCCCGGGACTATTCTTTGGAAAAGAAAAAATGATAACTATGCAATTCTAAATAGTTTTTCTTCGCTAACCTTGGCAGTGTAACTTGCTCCTAAACATCCCCTTGTGGTTTAAATGCCTACACTGTACGGTCAATGAGCAAAACCCAATTCCGCTCCTCAAATTCTTCTCACTTACTATGCAGCTGTCTCAATTTATTAATTTGTTTAATCAGCCCTCATCAATACCACTTCTCTCCACTGCCTTCTAACTGGGAGGAAAACCAGGCTGTGAATAATCAAAGGTATAGAACAGGAAAGGGGGCAGGGAGGCTACCCATGCCAATGTCTTTTGTGAGACTATATTAACCTGTCTGTTGTTGCCAAAAGTCAGCCCTCAAAGGTTTTCTCATCTCTCTGATATTTTAGTCATTTAAAACTGTTGAATTCAATGATTATAACTCTGAGTGGCTCACAGTTGACAAATCCAAAGAGGTTTAGTATCAACAGAGTTCTTCAGAGTCCTCTGAAGCTCCCTGCAAATGATAGCTCAGATCAGCTCAGATTTCTATGAAGAACACACAAAATGCACAAATCTGTGGGTCTGCTGTCATTAGAATATAGAAGACAAAATGGCAAGCTTGAGCATGGGGAACACACAGCTGTAATCTTAGCACTTGAGAAGAGGGAGCAGGAGAATCTTAAATTGGAAGCCAGTCTCTGATACACAGTGATACCATCGCAGAAAAAATAAAAACATTGTTAGAAGCTGTCCGTGACCATTGATTTTTCTGAGTTCTCTAATAAATAGACAGACAAGTAAAATATATCTTAGCATTAATATAAACCTGACAAATGGGATATATGATCAAAAATATATTTTGTCACATCTTTGAGGAAGGGAGTAGAGAATTGCCCTGTATTATAAAGCACAATAAACACAATCAACAGGTAATGTGAGAGCTAAAACACTCAAGAGGGTGAACTTTTATACAGAATCAATACCATGCTCTCATTAGATGGGGAGAACAAGCTTGCTTTTACAAGGAACTATCAGCACTAACAGTTGTAAGGGAACAGAATCCGTTTCTCTCTTCCATTCTCATTTCTGGCCTCTCTGCAGAAACAGTTGCACTACTTGACTAAATTACCCTACAGGGAAGTAGTTTTACCAGTTTTTGATTGACAAGGAAAATAACCAAAACTTTATCCTTTTTGAATTTCAGACATTCCCAGTCATGTGATACCACAGCAATGTCTGAGCTTCAGAAGTAGCTACCAGTTTGAATTCTCTTTGTTGAACTGAATAATCCACTTCTTTCTATGCAAAGTAAGTGGCCTGTCTCCAATTTTGGGTCAGCTAAGCCTTTCAACTCAGAAAAGAAGGAAGATTGTGGCACCATCAGACATTATCCATATGAAAGTCAAAGTGGAGACTTATATTCTGATATGTGCAATTCCTTATGGTCCCAATTCCTATTTCTCATCAAGAGGAGACTCAGTCATTATCAGGAAGTTGCTACTCCATTTAAAGGTATATATTCGCCGGGCAGTGGTGGTGCATGCCTTTAATCCCAGCACTTGGGAGGCAGAGACAGGCAAATTTCTGAGTTCGAGGTCAGCCTGGTCTACAGAGTGAGTTCCAGGACAGCCAGGGCTACACAGAGAAACCCTGTCTCAAAAAACCAAAAAACCAAAAAAAAAAAAAAAGCATATATTCCTCTTGTAAAGCAATATTTTCCGATATTTTTGATGAAGTATATAGTGACATAAACCTTGACTATATTTCCTTCCCATAACCCTTTCCTTTTACTTCCTGTCACCTTCTGCTATTCCTACTTTCCTTAAATGAGCCCTATTCTATTTTTATGCTCTCTCTCTCTCTCTCTCTTTCTCTCTCTCTCTCTCTCTCTCTCTGTATGTGTGTATGTGTATATTTGTGTATTCATGCATGTGTGTGTTTGTGTGTATTCGTGTGTGTGTGTGTGTGTGTGTGTGTGTGTGTGTGTGTGTGTGTTAAAACTCAGGTTATTCTCACGAGGAAAAAGCATGTTGTGGGTGTTTTATCTGGCTATGGTTGTCTTCATTTCATACAACCATCTCCAATTGAACCATGCAGGCAACATAATTGCATTCTTCTTTATGGTTGAATAAAATTTTATCATACATGCACACTACATGTTCTTTCCCATTCATCCATCAGTGGACACCCAGATGGATACTTGTTGTTCCTGCTGAGCTGTTAGAACACAACCCGAAGTAGAGAGAGCTGACTATCTGAGAAATCAAAACTTCAAGCAGTGTTCTCATTCTGCCCTGAAACCGAGGTGCTCTGTCAGTGTGGAAATAATATACTAGTATGGATCCACCATCATGGAAGGGGAGAAAGCCAGCAACGACAAAAGGAATGTCATACATGAGCCTGCCTTAGCTCCTCATGTTTCTAGCACAAATATCTTAACAGAAATATGAATTTTAAAAGCACATTCACAGAAAATAGCCTGAAGTCATGTAACACACTCACATGTCATGCATCACATATTTAATGTGATGGCAAGATACTTCAGTCTCTAGTGTGTCAGACTAAAATCAACACAGGGCCAGTGCAATGAGTCAGTGAGTGAATGTATTTGTAGCACAAGCTTTAACATCTGAGTTTAATCCCTGGAATCTACAAAAGAAGGGACGAATTGACTCTAGAGTTGTCCTCTGACTTCCATGTGCTTTGCATGGTGTGTATTCCTTGCCCTCCATCACACTAAGAACAAATTCAAATGACTTGAAGTCAGTGAAATAATTTCAGTGGGCCATTCTTGGTGGAAACAAATGGGAAAACGAAGACAAGCCTTTTAGTTTTCTCATGGTGCAACAGGGCAAGACACTGCAGAAGTTCTTCCATCATGTATTCTTGCTGAGACCATTTCAAGTTTAGTTAGAATTTGCTCTCTTTGATGGATTATCCCATGGAAAATTATCTAACTCTATTCTAGGAACTTGATTTCAGCATGTCCCAGCTAAATTATCTTAGCGTCTGTTAAACTGCCTACTTGAGCAAAACTCCCTGTCCAGCTAACTGCTTATCTTGACTTCTGTTAAACTGCTTGCTTGTGCGCATGCACGCACGTATGCACACGCGTGTGTGCATGTGCACACACACACACACACACACACACACACACACACACACACACTTCTATAGCTGATACCAGAGCAAGATACTATGGTACCCTTAATAGCCCTTTGCTCTAAATGCTCTGAGTTACACTTAAGTCTTGAACACCTGAATGTAGCTCTAGTCTGCTAGAATAAAGACTTTCAATTGACTATAAATTGGGTCTGAGTGGCCATCTCTGGTGGACACCCCTTAAAAATAGATTGGCTCACTACCTCCCTCTTAACTCCATTCTGACCCAAAAGAAACCAGCATTGTCATGATGCTTAAAGCTAAAGTAAAATAAATGCATGAGATTCCATGAGATAGGCTCATTAGCTCAGTATTTGACAGGTTGCTAAATGGTAACTTGGAATGACGAGCAACCAACACATGATAATTAATTACCAAAACAGCCACTGCATGGACAGAAACTGTGGCAGGAAAGTGCTGACAACACAAAATTCACATCCCACTGCTCTCTCTGCCTCTCCCAATTTACAGGAGAATGGGAAATCATGAAAAAGTGATACACTCCGTTAGCCACCATCACAGAGAGCAAGTCTCCATGTAGCCTTGGGGTATCTCGCACAGTTTAACAGTGAAAATAAAATGTAATATTCTTGCCAAAGAGCTAGGGGGGATTAAATTGGGGAGGCTTGAAGCAGCCTTGAATTGTAGTCAATAAAAAGGGACCAAATAGTAATTTTGTAATTTAACTGTGCTAGCTATGCCCAATGAGTCAGACACTTGTGAAATAAACCATGTAAATAGAAAAATGGCTTAACTCTTTCCGTGGTCACACAGCAATGCTTCCTCCACCACTTCCTGGGATTCAGTTTCCCGGCTCAATGGAAATAATGTGATTTATATACTACCTATGCATCTTTTACAATAGGTCTCAGGCAAGGATGTTGATTCTGTCTTCAGCATTCTCTCATCTATTTAGGGACCAGAAACACTGTTAATATGTTGTAACATGTTTTATATACCAGCAGTGCCTCACCTTCAAGGATTGCAAAGTCTTCTTAAAACCATGCAATTTTAAAAAACTTAAAGAATCATGTATGTATCTGTGGGTATTCAATATCTTTATCGCTCTCTCTCTCTCTCTTTCTCTCTCTCCCTCTCTCCCCCCTCTCTCTGTCTAGGTCAGAGAGCAACTTTGTGTATCTTCCTCTAGTGTCTTGAACATTACTCTTCCTTATGTTTTGAAATAGGGTCTCTCACTAAACAATAAGTTCACCAGTTGGCTACCAAGGCTTCCCATCAAGTTCCTGGGACCCGTCTGTCTCTGTACTCGAGTTATTGTATGAGTTACAGTTGCTCGCCATCTCCTATATAGTTTTTACATGAGTGCTCAGCATCTGAATCCAAGCCCGCATGCTTTTGTAGGATGCTTTTTTTGAAACTGAGTCCCCTCTCCAGCCTTCATCCCCTCAAGACATAGAACTCTTGACCAAAGTAAACTCAATTTCCAGGGGTGTCTTGGGGTTTTTCAAATGAACATACTACAAGCAAAGTAAAGATAACACAAGGTCACAAAATAACCGAGGCTGACTGACAGGCCATGGTCTATTCAAATCCTTGCTGTAGAGGAGGACCACTCTTTTATTTTCTGCCTCCATTTCTTCCTCTCTTTTTATAAGGAACATTTAACAGCCAAATTAATGTTACCCAAAAGGAAAGATTCAGGGGTCTGTCTGATAATGAGATGAAAATGAAATATTTAAAATACAAATTCTTGGGGCTGGTGAGATGGCTCAGAGGTTAAGAGCACTGACTGCTCTTCCAGAGGTCCTGAGTTCAACTCCCAGCAATCACATGGTGGCTCACAACCATCTGTAATGAGATATGATGACCTCTTCTGGTGTGTCTGAAGACAGCTATAGTGTACTCATATACATAAAATAAATCTTTTTTTAAAAAATAAATAAAATACAAATTCTTATCTATCTCTTTTGAGCTAAGAGCAGTGGGATTTGACAAATGAGTCATTATGTGATTGAAATACCCCACATATCACTGGGATGTCTAAATATATACAATATCTTGATGTATTCAAGAATTTAAAACTATTTCTGCAAAAGAGGGCAATAGGTTCATCGCTGTCCTCTGGTCCACGATGTTTCCAACCATCCCCGTGAGACTAGAATATCCCTGCCTTTAAACAATGGGAAGAAAATTCATAGGGGAGAATTTGTTCCTTTTGGAGGTGGGTAGCCATGACCTTTCTGCCTTGGGGATAAACACAAAGGGCTGAAATATTCCTGCTGCCTGCTTTGTCAGGTCAGGATCTCTCACCAAATCCAAACTTGAAATATTGGCCCTAGGAGACAAAATTGCTAACTAGAAGAGTTTCTGCAAATTCAGAGATGCCTGACATATAAAATGAACTGGGAATCAACCTCCTCTACAGTTACGTCACAGTCAACAACTATGGGAAAATCTAAGGTGCTTGACTTGAGCCATTAGATATTTCTGGGGATTAGCATTGATGGATATTTGTGGGAAGGAAGGACAAGTCTGAAGAGACAGAAGGAGAGAGATGAAAGATGGAAGAATATGGAAAGAGAATGAGGAGGAAGGAAGGAAGGAAGGAAGGAAGGAAGGAAGGAAGGAAGGAAGGAAGGAAGGAAGGAAGGAAGGAAAGAGGAAGAAGGGAAATAGAAGGTAGAAAAGATGAAGAGATGGGGAGAAAAGGTTCCTTGCATGCTCTAAAGAGTGGTTCTCAATGCTTTCTAATGATGTGACCCTTTAATACAGTTCCTCATGTTGTGGTGACCCCTAACCATAAAACTATTTTCATTGCTATTTCATAACTATAATTCAATATGGTTAAGAATTGTAAATATATGATATACAGGATATATGATATGTGACCCCATAGGTTAAGAACCACTTCTCTAAAGGAAAGTGATAAATTTACCAAGGCTGTCAATCAAGTAACTCTGATCAAGCTAAGAACAATCTAGCTGTCTGTCATGGAGGTACCTCTTCAGAGGTTTTCTTTTTCTTTCTTTCTTTTTTTAATCCCTTAGTCTTCTTCCTGTGACTGCCGGCTGGTGATCTAACCCCTTTGGCTGGTCTTCTCAATGTAGGGTGAAAAATGTAACTTGCCATCCTGTCGTATACATGTTTAATGCATGCTCATCCTGGTGTCAAATCCTAGGAAGCATTGTGACAATCTTCTCTCATGTACCCTGATGGAGCTGACCCAGCCTAGTAGGGGAAACTGATTTTTTTTTCCAACACAACAATCCTTATTCTGAAATGGCATTCAGTGCTCAAAAGCCAAACAAAAGCCTTAGGCACCAGCCTAGGTTTTTCATCTCAATAACCCAAGCAGTCCCTCCTTCTGTGTGTGAGTCAAAACACAGAGAAAAATGTGACTTCCAGAAGCAGCAAGATGAATTATGGGGTACAGAGGTTGCCAGAGGCTGTGGAAAACAGGTAATACATGGCAGGTATGAGGGGGAGGATGACTGAAAGTCAATCTCCTGCTTAGGATGACCTTGAAGTGTGGCTGTGCCCTGGCTAGGTGTAGCACTTTGTGTTTGTGTCATATATTCCTTATATAAACCTTTTAATAATAAGCCCATTTCCTCTCTACCTGCTTTGCTATCCATCCCTGAAGACTTCTGCTTAAAACAAGTTGATAGTCCCCCTCCTGCTCTGATTACTCTCCCAAACTAGTAAGTGTGCTAATGTGGTCTGTCCCTCTCTGTGTGGCTGGAGCCCAGTGAGGATGAGTATGGCAAAATGTATGCTGTATTTACTCCAGAAGCCATTACTAAGACAAGGAAGAGCGCAGCCTTCCTGCTTTTGAGCTGCATTTGCAAGTCAGAGCTATGAACCTCCGTAAAAGGGAGCATGGTCACATTTGGCTTTAAATGAACGAGAATTTCAAGACGAAATAAGGACCTCACAGCCCAAGGTCCTTCCTTCCTTCTCCCTTCCTTTCTTTCTGGCCTGTAGACTAATAGCTCATTATGGAGATGACTGTCGGAAAAAATAAAAGTTACCTAGACATGGAGGCCATTTCCCAGGAAGAGCTAATTATCAGCATAAATCATAGAGATCCTGGTCCAGACTGCATTAACCATCCACCGCACTGATCATTTGTAACCGCACCGTAATGTCAGTCATGGGCTGGAAAGAAATTATCCCATAGTGGCTTCTTCAAGTGAGGTCAGGCTACAGCTTCCCTTTTGCACAGTGAGACACATTATGCCAATGGCACCATCTACTGTTAAACAAATCGAACCAGGGTGATACATGGCCACAGGTTCACAAATGAGCCCCACACAGGCTGAGAGCATTTGTTACTGGCCATGCAAATTAATTCCATCACTGGTTTATAGAGGCCAAAAAAAGTAGAAGACCAAATGCTGACACCTTTAAGACATTTATACATCCCCAAACCATACCAACATCATATCTAAAAGCAGGCTGAGTCTGTCTGCAGGCACCAAATGTGAAGGTAATACCCACCCATCAAGACTAAAGTCCTTTGAAAATATGTTTTTACATTGTGTATGCATGCAGATGTGCATCTATGCGTGTTTATGTGTGTGTATGTATATATATATATATATATATATGTATTTGTATGTGTTTGCATGTATGTTTGTATGTATGTATATAATAAAGCTTGTGGAGATGGGAGATCAAAAGAAAACTTCCAGTAATCAGTTATTTTTCCTTCTAATGATGAGATCCGGGGAGATTGTGTTAGGCATGACAAAAAGTATATTTACTTACTGAGCCATTCCACAGGCCCCTAAATGTCTTTTAAGCAATATCTAACCTATAAGCAAGGATCAAAGCAACAAGAGGCATAACAGCAACGAATCCTATCTGAATTGAAATCCTGTCATGTGCAGTCAATTCTTAAGGAATCCCAATGGTAGGCATCACTGTACCATCACTGCTGTTCAAATTGTCACCATAGTAATAACATCAGCACCAATAATGCAATAACTGCAGCTAACATATATTTGGCACTGTGAACTTCAATGCATTAATGTTCTCAGAGTCCTGAGAGCTAAATGCTGGTAATTCTCCCCCTTTTTGCAAAAGAGGAAATTGAGACAGAAAAGTGAAATGTTTTCCCCATGTTCACATACTGTTGAGAAATACAAATTGAGAAATAAATAAAGTTGTCTCAGAGATAGTACTACAGGCTTTCTCTAGATGGTCTGCTAAGAACCCAGTATGGGACCAGTCATACTAATTACACCAATGAGATAATTGGCAAGTGAGGTCACCTTCTCACATGTTCTCCTCATATCAAGGCTGTACTAGTACCATTAACTTCTACACAAAGTGCCAGGCATGTGCCTCTCCTGCACAGCTAATTCCCAACATGCACTTCTTCCGCACAGATAATTCCTACCATGTAACTCAACTGGACAGCTAGCTCCCAGCATGCATCTCTACTTCACAGGTAGTTCCTAGCTTGTACTTCAACTGGACAACTGATTCCCAGCATGAACTATAGGTGGGCAGCTAGGTCCCAGCATGTACTGCAGCTGCACAGGGATGTCCCAGCATGCACTTCTCCTGGACAGCTAGTTTTGCAGCATGTAGGTCATCAGAACAGCTAATTTTCTAGCAAAGGAATTGTTCCCTATTTAAAGACTGTTCTCACACTTACTGTGGAATGCTGGGTAATAGCCACATAAGAATATCAGGTCCCTGTTCCTAGAACCTAGAAACATTACAAGGAAAATATGACTGGGTTTCTTGAGATGAGATACTATACTTGATTATTTTGGTATCTCCACAGACAAGCAGAGCTCTCTGTGTAAGATGCAGAGACACACACAAAAAAGAAGATGGTACAACTCCAATGATAGACGCTACCATCATGTGACTACCCAGAGAATAGAATATGAGGCCCATTCAGTACTTTGACCTAAGCCCTGTGACAATGACTGCAGACTTTGTTCCACAAGGACTACGGGAGAACAGATTTCTATTGCTAGAAGCTACCACGATTGCAGTAATTAGTTATATATAGGAACTACCCATTTTGCATCCAAGACTAGACCCATCTATCCATCCAGACAACCATCTATCTCTACCCATATCTGCCTACACATTCACTCTTTATCTACCTATAAATCCCTCCACCCACTTATTTCATTTGTCTCTCCATGCACCCATCAATCCATATTTAGCCAATAGTTTTTAATACAGTAGAGTCTGTATTTAGCCGAGCATGAACTAGTCATCTTGCTTCAGCTGACTGTGTACGGCTGACAGAAATTGTTTATACAAAACGTGATTTTAAGAAATTTTGTCTTAGTGGCTAATATTCAAAATTGCAAGTTGTATACGTAAAATCATGGGTGCTAGATTCCTTGGAATGCCTGACCTCCAGTTTCAACTTTCAACAGTGTCCCAGCAAGTTGTAACTGTGAACTGGTTTCTCTGATTAGTCAAGGTCACCACACTTCACCAGTGGCAGCCACCTCCTCTGTCATTCCACAAGAAGGCTCAGATAAGCTGCTTCTTGGTCTCTAGGAAATATAATCCAGCCTCTGTGCTTTCCATAGAAAAATCGTATTAAAACTTTTAGTTAATTGTAAAGCAGACAAGACTGTTTTAAAGCAAAGACTGTACATGGCTGTACGTATTGACAATTTTCTGTCTGATGAGTTTTCTAGGGACTATGAGCCCTGTTGTTTGGGAAGCATATAAGCCCTTGCAGCAAGGAGAGAAGCAAGGGGACATCAAGCCAGTTCTTAGTCTTGTACCCACTGGACCCATCCCTCCAGATATGCAGCTTCACACATGTTGGCAGTAGATGCAGCTGTCTACTCCTTGGCTTTGTCCATAAGACTATAAATCGTTCTGACTGATAAACTACTGCCTACCATGGTAGGATTCTGGTTCACAGCCTTCACTTTACCAGGGACCAGCTAATGAAACACAAGCATCATTAGCAGGGAGCTGCTTCCTCAGGCTGGACCTCAGAACAGGTTCCCATGGAGCAGACTCCACTTTTACGCACAGTTTGATGAGCAATATCTTTCTGGATCTACTTCATCTTAGAGAGCATCTTGGCTGTGTTCAAACTTGGGTGATCATTACCAGCAGAGCCAGAGACGCATAAAAGACATAGACTGTTTCTCATAAAATGATGGGATGATGTATTCATAAAGAATTATGGTGTGGCCCTGGCAGAGGACACTTAACCAGGCATATTTAACATCTGTGAAACAGGTATGGTTGAGCCATCTAAGAATGATTGTTGGTTGAGGAATGACAAAGTTCTCTGGTCTGAAAAAACTCATCATGTCCGATGAGAGGCAGAAAGCCAACCTATCTGCAGCTTCATGGTTGGATAACTCATTTTTTTTCCCAATGAAAATGTTAATACCAACCAACCAATCAACCAACAAAAAACGTGTGCCTGGGAGCTAACTCAGAACCAGCGAAGTGTCTGCCACCCATGTGTGGGGAAAGGGGTTCATCCTGAGCATCCGTGTAAACCCCGGGCATAGTGATATACACTTAAAATCTCAGCACCGGGATGGCAAGGGAAACAGAGATAGGAGAATCACTGGGCCTCACTGGCCAGTTAGTCTAGATTCATTAGCGTACGCCAGGTCCTAGTGAGAGAGACTGCCTCAAAAAATAAGATGGTCAGCATGGCATGATGACACAGGCCTTTAATCCCAGCACTTGGGGGACAGAGGCAGGTGGATCTTTGAGTTAGAGGTCAGCTTGGTCTACAGAGTAAGTTCCAGGTCAGCTAGGGCTACACAGAGAAACCCTGTCTCAAACAAAATAAAAAGAGGTGGACAACTCCTCAGTAACAATACTTGAAGTTGTGCCTCCACAGTCATACACAGGCATGTGCTTATAAGCATACATGTAAATATATACACACAAACACACACACTTGAGTGAGTGAGTGAACTCTAACAGGAAATTTCTTTGCTTCATAGACCTGGGAAGACTGCTGCTTTCAGAAATGCTGGCTATCACCCCTCTTTGCCTGAGGTAATTTAAAGGCAGCTGCTCCTTGTGCAATTTCTTCCAGGCTTTAGTAGAACTTATGAGCATGTTGTTTGGGTTTGCACAAGCTTATTAAAGCAGCTTCTTACAAATGAATGAATAAAAAAAATAAGGAAGTAGCCATCTCCTCCCAAAGACAAATGACCTAATTGTGTTAGCAGCTCATGCCATAATGTAGGCCTTGCTCTCTGGGATCCCAGAGAGCATTACCATTCATGAAGTTTACTGGTCATTTGACATCTGCAGATGCTAAACCTTGCTTACCCAATCTATGATTCATGAGGTCAAAGGTCTTTCGGAATTTCTCCACAATGGCCTCCATTTTCCTTCACAGTGGCTCTCAGAAAAGCTACTTTGGTTCTTCCGTATTGGTGTGTGTTTACTTTTCCACTCACCATAATTTTTCTCCCCCTGATTATTATCCTGAACACTTCTAATAGGATAAAAGGCATACCTAGCTGCGGATGAAGAAAGGCCTGAGTTAAGACACTGCATCTTGCTTTGGTGGGATGGCACTTCGTTGATGATTGGGTGCAGTTGCACACCTGCTAATCAACATGAAATGAAGGAGCACAGGACCTATTTGCCTCACTGATGGTCAAGATGTCACAATGACTCAAAGCCACGGGTCATTCTTTCAATTCAACAGGTATTTTTGTGTAGCAAGGCACTTACTTTGCCTGGGCTGATCAGTGAGTTTGATAATAAACAGAATCAAGAACTTCATTCTCAGTTTGATGGCTAGTATTTATTCTTAAGAAAACATTTGTGTGTGTTGCATCTCTATATGTTGTGTGATGTATGTTATCTGTGGTACGGTGTATGTAGTACATGTGAATGATTGACATGCACTAGACACATGAGTGTGAGAGTGTGTGACCTACGTGTATCATGCAGAGCATGGTCAGAGTAGGATGTCAGGCATTTCCATCATCAAGGTTTACCTTACTACCTTGATGCAGCTTCTCTAGTCTGACTAAACATACAGCAAGCTCTAGGGAGCTGAGGAACTCGACTCCAGTCTCAGGAACACTCAGCTGTGTCTGAGACTTTACACTGCTTCCCAGGATTCAGTCTCAGGCAGAATAAGTACTATTACATGTTAAGCCATCTCTCCTGCCCTGTCATAGCTACTGTTGATTGTCAATGTGATGGCCTCTGGGTGGGTCTGTGAGGGCATTTCCGGGAATTATTAGCTGAATTGGGCATATACGTCCCCAGAGGGAGCAGTTCCTTTTGGCCACCTAGATATAAGGAGTTTGGAAGAAAAACAATTCTACTTGTTCACTTGTTTTCACCCTGTGATAGTGAGTGCCTCTTTACTCCTCCTCCTCCTCCTCCTCCCCCTCCTCCTCCACCTCCTCCTCCTCCTCCTGCTGCTGCTGCTGTCACTGCTGCTGGGATGGCAGTGATGGTGATGAAGATGGTGGTGGCGGCGGTGATACATCCTTCATTGACATCAGAACCATTTCTTTGGCCTTTCACCCTAGGCTGGAGACCAAAAGATCCCCAGTAATCTAAGTCTTTGGCCAGGTTGTATCTGCTTAGGCATCCAAGATGGTGGGTTGAGCAGCTACTGGGCTGTCAGCATTTCGAGTGTGAGGACAGCCATATCATGTAAGCCTTTTTAACAAATCTCCATTTCATAACACACACACACACACACACACACACACACACACACGATATCAGTCATATATATTTTATATAAACACACACACATATATATGATATCAGTCATATATATTTGATATAAACACACACACATACACACACACACACACACACACATATACATATACACACATATTCATTCTATCAGTTCTATTTCTTGAAAGAACCCTAGATGATATTTGCAGGGAGTTTTCTGGTTTGTTAAAGAGGAGAGAATGTCACAAATGACATACACTACATGTTTTAGGAAACCAGAGTGACAAGTATTCATTACAGTCTGATATTGAGACACCTACTGCCCCAAGAAGATTATACTTGCCTCTGGGGAAATATCACCAAAGTCCTCATTCTCCTACAAATCCCAGGCCTGCTGCAGTCACAATGTGAACTCACGCTCCAATGTGCTGAATCACTCTCCTTGAACCTCTCCATACTCTGCCCACTGAGGTACATCTGCCGTTCTTGCTCTCCCCCTTTGATGCTCTCTCCAGTTCTTGCTCTCTCTCTTTCTACCAGCACATCTTCCTTTGGTGGTTGCTTTCTCCTTCTTTCTCAGCCCCTATAGTCCATTTTCTCATGTTACATATGCATATGAACACACACACACATACATACGCACACACTTCGGGTATCCACATACCATGCCTTAACTTTGTTGAGATAATTCAAATAACCAATTTTCATATGTTGATAATCATTTCATACCAAGGTCACCTCAACTGCCATTCAAAGGAAGGTGGTCAGGCTCAGCCTGGACAGCAACACTGCCAGGTGGATGAAGTTACCATGCCTTCCTCTTACTGAAGGACACATGTGTCCTGATGTTCCCTCTACTGTATCCTCCAAGGAACCGGGGTGTTCCTGACTAGTCAGGAATCAGCAGGAAGCAAAGGCATCAGTGTGAGTTTGGAGAGTAAAATTAGCCCTGAAACTGTGGGTGGACAGCTGGCAGGAGAGGAAGCCTGTTTGAATAAGACTTGTTTCATTAGCCAGAGGCTAGATGGTTCAGAAATGCACTGGGAACTTCAGAATTACTGACTCCACTATTCCACTCAGACTCCATGGGAGCTTCACCTTCAAGCAAACAAAATTTCTTTAAAAATACATAAAGCAGGAAGTCAGTGAGATCCCCTTGACTTTGCCTTTCGGCTCTTCCCACACAAACTCAGATATGTCAAGCACATCTTGTCTGATACTTTTCAAGGAAATACATGTTTTCAAGTATGTAAACAAAGTTCCCAAGTATGTAAACAAAACCTAGTCTGGAGCTCAAATCTCACCAGGGATTCTCACCGGAAGTACAGCATTGTGGGTAGTTTGTTATAATTATGCATTACAATCATCACTGCCACCATCTCTTTAGGCTAGTCTAGCAAAACACCACACCCAGGGGAAGCTTGTTAAAAGGAGAGTTATTCTTATACCTATGGAATGGGAAAATCAAGTTCAAGGTATCAGTCCAGTTTTCCATAGTTGCCTCTAACTTTACTTGAGTTGATGAAAAAAATGAAGTGTCTATGAGTTTCCCTGTGAAGGGCATTTGTCCTGTGTATGGGGGCTCCACCCTGAGTCCCCTCCCACAGACCTCATCTCCCAATAGTGTGACCTACATGGTTAGAATTCCAACATTCAAATTTAGTAGATGATGCAAGTATTTCATAAGTAGTGATTAGCATATTGATTATATTTTAAAGAAGATCTTTAATATCCTCTGAATTTAATAAAGGAAGGGAAGAATGAATGTAGAAACCCATAAATAGAGAGACCAATTAGTGGGTGATAATAAGTGGGCAGATGGGTGGGTAACTAGGTGGTTGGGTAGATGGATACATGGATGGAGGGGTGTGTAGACTCATCGATATATAAGTAGAGAGAGAAAGAGAGGGATGAATGTCAGTCGGAGAGGCACTGTCTACCCTCACAATCTAGGAATAGCTCTCAATATACCCAATATTACCCATAATTTGGCATATGTTTAACTGAAGTAAAGATAGACTTACCTTTACTCCACCATTTCAAAGGATTTTTAGTGCTTTCAGGCATCGTAACATACAAACAGGTGCTTCGTTATTTTCAGGAAAAAGAAACTTACCCAAAAGCAAAGAGGCCATTTTAATAATGCTGATAAATATTTTCATTTTAAAGCTTGTTTGTTGACTCATGGTTTCTGCTTTAGTACACCACCCACTACCCAGCATATATTTTCTTCTGTTTATATCAAAATCCACACCATTCTAAAAATCAAAGAAAGATTATCATGAAGGCACCGACCTCTTGATTATAGTATATGATGTTCATGGAACCAAAAGGCTGAGGTAGCGGGGGGGGGGGGGTGAGGCTCAAAAGACTGAGTAAGAAAAAATACCATGAGCCTTGCCTCGTGCTTGAGTATTGGACTAACAGTGCACTTTCTAAATCCAAATGTTTCAGCTGCTTAATTTCTTTCTCGGCACTCTGTGTATTACAGGAAGAATCATGTGCCTTCTAACATCCCGATGAACGGTAGCTTAATTAAAAAGGGAAGAGTTTGTAAAAACACAGGCAATGTGTCTCACAGCTAATTGAAATCGCCACAAAGGCCCCCAGAAGACAAGTTCAATATTGTGGAAATACCAGCCAGTCTGGCATTTCGGTGTTCTCAGATACCTTCCTTGTCTGTCTGATTAAAATTTCACTTGGCCTTTCTGTCCATAATAAAAGAAACCTATTTGTGCCCAGAGCTGCTCAGTAGACAGCAGACGCATGTTAAATTTCAGGGCATTTATTGAGTCTGTCGATGTCTCTGCAGCACTGTGCTGCCAAGAATGCAGCCTCAGCCTTTCTGTGGAGAGACTGTCAATGGTGTTAATGATGGCAAAGGCAGCAATCATTTCCAGGCCGGGACAAAGATGCTGGAAATGATGGATATGCACCCACCTTGTTTTCTTACAAAACCAAGATGCACAAATAAACTGTGTGGGCATATGTATCTGTGTGTTCTAACTGATGGTGTTTGTGGATGCAAAGAAGATGGGCTACTCCCATTGCCATTGTAACTCATGTTAAGAGAGGTGACCCTGCCCATGTGTTTAGATGTTGAACATTTAAAAATAACCAATATTCACCGAACTAAGATATTGCCCAGGTTTAGAAATCAGCTTGCTGTCTGAGTAACTGTCCCAGTTGACTTTAATTGTCAACTTTACATAGTCTATAGTCATCTGATGACTCAGGTGAGGAAAAGCCTGAATCAAAAGTGTTTATGGGAAGGTATGTGGGGGATTCTGTTGATTGTGAATTAATGCAGGAAGGTCAAGAACATTGTGGATGCCATTGTTTCTAGATTGGTCATCCTGAGTCCTATAGAAAGCTAGCTGAGGATAAGCTTGCTCACATCCCCCAAAGCAAGCAAGTGTCTGCTGTTCTTTCACTGTAACGTGAGTGTCATGATTGGACAGAATCCTGTATGAAATAACAAGCACACCCACCTCCAGGTTCTTGCTTGAATTCCTGTCCTGACTCCCTGCAATGGTAAACAGCGATCGCTGTAAACAGCGATCCGTAAGTTTAAGTAAGTCTTTCCTCCACTAAGACGTTTTTAATCCTGGTGTTTGTCATAGCCACTGAATAAAACTAGCACACCGATTATTCTTTTCAATCATCATGGAGGCAATAGGGGTCCAGAAAGCCCAGTGGTAGACATTACTAGTGTCCGTGAATGGTCTTCTGTCATTCCTGGTCACTCAAAAGGTGGCTGCTGCTTAGGTAGCCCGGATGGTTGGTTGGTTCTATGCAGGTGCTGCTTCCCAGTAGGAAGCTCAAGAGTCTCAAAGGGCTTTCTTGTCCCTGAAGGTTCACTTAGACATCATAGGTGCAGAAGAGAAGCTGCCTTTGTCTTAAGCATCTTTATGGAGTCACTCTGCCACCCATTTGTATGAACTAGGAACAAACTGTGACGTATTGAAACTCTGACAATGGCTTCAGGGAATATGGTGGAAGAGGGGCAGACACAATGCAGAACTGGTGGATAGGGAAGTGTTTTGAAAAATAATGACTTCTAGACATGGCATGGCAGTTGTACTCAAATTCACTGCAGTTGGGTTACCTGCACAAGTTGGAGCCTGTCTTAGTTAGTGTTACTCTTGCTGTGATAAAAAGCCAGGACCAAAGCAACTCAGGAAAAGGGTTTATCTCACTTTACACTTTCAGGTAATAGTTCATCACTGAGGGAAGTCAGGACAAAAACACAAACAAGGCAGGAATCTGGAAGCAGGACCTAATGTAGAGGTCATAGGGGAATGCTACTTACTGCCTTGTTCAGCCTGATTTCTTATAGAATCTAGGACCACCAGTCCATAGATAGCACCACCAACAAGGGGTCCTCTCTCATCAATGACTAATTAAGAAAATTCCCTACAACATGGCAGCATTTTCTTAATTAAGGTTACCTCCTTTCAGTTGACTCTAGTTTATGCCACGTTAACATTAGACAAGCCAAGGCAGACTCCCTCATTATTTTCTCATGGAAAATGGCAGAGCTTATGACATTCACTCTCCTTCTAAGGAACATTGGCAGTTAGTAGTTCCTTGGGAGAATGGAATCAGTTTCTTCACTGACAAAGCCACTAAAAGCTGCCCTTTCTTTAATAAACAGCACCCCTCCCCCCACACACACACACAAGGAGGGAGAGAGAGAGAGAGAGAGAGAAAAGCACAGGCACACACACAGAGGCACAGGCACACACACACACACACACACACACACACACACACACACACACACACACACATACAAGAAACTCACTAAGGCACACAGAGAAAGGGGCATGAGAGTAAGAAGCAGATGGTTTTAGGAAAATGAGGATTTTGAGTCAAAGAGGGAAGGGGTAGTACAAAGGTTAAAAGAGATAATATAAATAATGAAGAAAAAGTCTGAGATCACAGATCACATATCACTAAGTGCCACCTAACCTGAGTTGACAGCAATTTAAACCTAGGAAAACAAACTCTCTGAAGAAGTCTTTAAAAATAAGGAAATCTAGTCTCAAGCCTTTGCTGACCAATGCTAACCAGTCTGTGTCACTGACCACTCACCTTTGTGTTGTTCTGAGTTTACAATGCAGGCTCATCTCTGCCAACTGAAGAGGGTCACCAATCCATCTATTTAGCCACTGTCTAATTCTCCTATTATGACTATTTACTTCGCAGGAAGTTCATGTTGAAGACTTTGTATTCTTCATGCTCCCAGTCTAATGATAGTGTCCTACAGCAGTAAATACCCACAGCATGAATCTCTGGATCTGGAGGTAAAGCGCTTGCTGTGAAAACATGACAGCCTGATTTTAATCCTCATAGAACCCACATAAAAATGGTAGCGATCTTGGTATACATTACAAACCCCAGCACTGCGGAAGACTAGGCAAAAGGATCCCTGGGAGCAGATGCCCAGTCAGCCTAGCCTAAACAGTGAGCTCTAGACCTAACAATGGAAGACAGTTGGCTTTGGTTACTTTTTCTGTTGCTGTTACAAAATACTCGGTTTGTTTGGAGATGCCATTTGGTCCTTGACAGAAGTGGCTTCCATTCACTTCCAGCCAACATCATGTCAAGTCTGCCTTCTGGGCGAGCTACCTGTAGGATGGACAGATAATGGTGACTTAAAACAGGAACCTTGTGCCTGCAAAAACAGCGTCATCTAAGACTAGGCCTCAGTAGCCTCTCCCTGGCAGCTTATGCAAACACAGGTTCATCTTTGCAAAGTGAAGAGGGTCAAAATCCATCTCTATAGCCATTGTCTCTCCTTCTAGTATGGCTATCTACTTGAGAGCGGAGGATGATGGTGGAGAAGGGGGTTAACTTGGCTTACATTTCCAGATTTGTAATCCATCATAATGGGGCAATCACAACAGCAAGAGCTTGAGGCAGCTGGTCACATTGCATCAAAGAAACAAAGAGCGCTGAATATCTGCTCAGATCCATGTCTCCTTTTGATACAGAATAGGATCTCAGCCTAGGAAGTGGTGCCATCAATAGTAGGTGGGTCTTTTTTATCTCAATTAATGCAATCAAGATAATACTGCACAGACACGTCCAGGGGTAAGGGACATCGCTCTGGTGATTTTAGACCCCATCAAGCTGAAAACTGAAAATAAACAATCACATCTTGTCTCCCCCAAAAAAGAAGGCAGTGCATGGCATCTGAGGTACTACCTCAAACCACACTAATGTATATATACACATAAAAATATTAAATTTCTAATCATTAAGCAATAAAAAATATTTTACTACACTAATTGTTTAAATTTAGTTTTTGAGTATGGGTATTTTGTCTCTTTATATAGCTATGCACCATGCCACTCATGGAAGCCAGAAGCTTGTGTTGGATCCCATGAGACTAGAGTTAAATGTGGTTATGAGATGCTACAGGTGCTTGGAATCAAATCCATTCTTTGGAAGAATAGCCAGTGCTATTAACTGTTAAGCCATCTTTCCAGCTTCCACCTTTTATATTTCAAATAAGAAAACAGACACAGAATTTTGCAAGAGCACAAAAGTCATCACAGTCTACACAGGACAAATTTGAGACCCAAGAACGAAATAGTCCACATGGACTAACAACAAAGAGTGACCAAGCTGGGACAAGCTGCCAGGGTGAGGCTGCTTAAGCTGAGTCTTAAAAGATGACTCTGTTTTCCTAGGCACCAGATTCCTGTTTTAAGTTACCATTATCTGTCCATCTTATAGCTAGCTCACCCAGAAAGCAGACTTGAAATGATGCTGGCTGGAAGTGAACGCAGGCCATCTTTGCCAAGGACCAACTGGCATACCCAAACACACCAGGGGCTTATGGGAAATGTGTCAAAACATGGCTAAAACCCTCTAGGGTTTCTGATTTCCTCCATTACAGCTTTGTTTCAGCTTCAGAGTTGAAAGCCTGCTTTCTTTCTGTAGCTCACTCAATGGTAGAACCCCCAAACCACAAACCATCCTGTTGCTGGTAAAAGAGATTCTAAGGAGTCCCAATGGGAAGTTAAAAATAACTTCTGTTTTTCCAGAAATAATGAGAAGAAGAAAGACCTAGCCTACTCAGAAATGTGTGAAACTAGTTCAGTCACTATACACCCATAAAGGAAATGGAAGTCGGGGTCATCTCCCATTTGTATAGAGGGTTTGTGTAGAGGTGGCAGAGCCTGCCTGTGTATATAAGGTCCTCGTTTTATCTATTTTAAATGAATTATAGGGTGGCAGGTTTCCTGGTGTCATTTTCAGATGTACTCAGCATTGTTATCTCTGCGTACCCCACACTACCTCCCTTCTTCCTGCCTCCTCTTCCCTTCCGTACACATTTGCCCTTGAAATGTCTCTTCCGAGGTTCATACTCCTCTGCTATATCAACCATCCTAGTCTCTCCCTCAAAGTCCCCTGATTTTTTTTATTCCTATCCTGTGGGCTCCTTTTTTAATTTGTTGGTTTTCACTCACGCATATTCCCACCTAGATACACATATTTAACCATTAGAAGCCAAGTCTATATCTAAGAGACAATGCAAAATATTTGCTTTTCTAAGCCTGGGTTCACAGCCTACAGAACGACAGAAACCCTGTCCAGCTATCCTTCTGACAAAGAAGTCAATGCCTGGAGTATAAACCAAACTCCAAAACTAAGCAAAGTATCTGCCAGTCAATAAATGGGCCAATGAAGTAAGAAGGTAGTTCTTAAAAGATGAAATACAAGCATTTGATAAATACTTTTGAAAGTGTACACCATCCTGTCTCTCCAGAGAAATTCAATTTAAAACTCCTTGAGATCCTCCCTCACCAGAGTCAGAATGGCAACATGACAAAAGACACCAGATTCATTTTTCCTTCAGATGGTTTGGGTGATTGCCTTCTGGCAAAGTGGTAGAAGTACATGAACTTTCCTGCATCCCACTAGAATTAAATCCCAATATTCTCCCGTCATTTGCATCATCAGTGTAGAGATGGGAGGAGCCTGGAGATTGCATCACACTGTAGGACAGAGTTGTCTATGCATCACGTTCTTGTGTGTGAACACATCTCACTTGTGAACACAGGTAAGAGCAGAACTCTCGACGCATCACATCACAGATAATCACCTACACAGCTTGACACCATGAAGCTACTAAGATCTAAAAGTCTTCCTATTCTGATTATGTAGGAGATGATATTAATGAGCCTTTGCATTCACACAGCCAGACTATCTCTGAGTTTTGAAACTTGGAAACGTACAAGATGAGAATCCTGTAACTGGCTATCTTGGTGGGATTTGTTCCATAGTAGAGATATCTTATTATTATTACCTGAGTATTGTGTTAATTTTTTAAGGGGAATTTTGGTTTTCATATACACAAACTCAGCAAGCATCCTGAAAGTGTGACTCTGAGAGTCAAGGTGACCAGCATCCTGTACAGTTGCCTCTCTCTAGAACTCTCACACTGGGGAAAATTGTTCCTGTTTTACACAAGAACTAGTGCTATTTATTATCCTTGTCTTGAAATTCTCCTTGTTCAGCAAAGGTTCTTATGAAAAACATCAGATAAGCAGATAGAAAATAGATAGATGATAGAGATAGATAGATAGATAGATAGATAGATAGATAGATAGATAGATAGATAGATAGATAGATGACAGAAGATAGATGAAAGGTAGATGTACACATGGCTTAGATGATAAAGTACTGGCCTACCAAGCACACAACTCTGGTTTCCATCCTCAGCACTGCATTAAGTTGAACATGGCATTGAACATGGCAGGAGGTTCTGCAGTTCAAAGTCTTGCTCTGGGACACAAGGATTTCAAAGCTTGCCTGGGTTATCTGAGATCACATCTAACAAATAAACAAATTGCCTACTGTTCTCTATCCACAAATTCACTCACTCCTCAAAGGTCCTAAGAGTTCTACTCTTGGTAGGCAATGCTATGGCCATCCTCTTCCCCTTCCTTCCATAGAAGGCCTCTTATAAGAATATAAACACCCTATCAAAGGCCTTGCTAGGCTCTGCCTCTCTAGACTGCTGAATTCTTCCAGTGGCTTACAAGGTCATGCATATTGCAAAACTCTGGCCATTTTCCAGCCTCTTTTCCAAGAAGCCAGACATACTTACCTGTTGATGCATTCAGTTCATCAATTTCCCCAACCTGTGCTTATCTCTTGTCCGAATCGCCCCTTCTGGCTCCTCCCACATACTCCATACACTTTCATTATGCTCAGGGTCAGTTCTACAGGTTTTTCTTGAACCTTCAAGCCTTCTTTCACTTATAGTCTCCCTTCTGTTTCCTCGCCTTATACTGTTCATCAGCAACAAATAATTATTGAGTATGAACTAAAGTCAAGATGCTGATCCTAAAATATCCCTGATTATAGGACATTACCTTTCTAGAGATAGAAAGAGAGGTTACATGCATGTAAATAAACATGACACAGACAATTATGAGTTCAGTGACCAGAAAATAAGGAGGCTGGTGGGAGATGCTGGACATGATAAGTGATGGGTAGAAAAAATGTGGCTGTTAAAACAAGTCTCAAGGGGAACAGATAGGACTTGGCTAAGCCAATAAAGTTCTTGCCATATTAAACAGCTGCTCATGGTGATCCATGGTTGAGATGACAGGTAAATTCCTTAGATTCCCGGAGAGCAGGCTAGCCTAATCGGTGATTCTCAAGATAACAAGAGATGTTTTCTCCAATTAAAAAGACCGTGACACATGAAAATGATATTCAAGCTTGAATTCTGGCCTCCCCATACGTATGTACACACAGAGAGACACATTTACAGACACACCACACACAAGCAGTCAGCCCTGGTAGAAAATGTGAACAGAGCTGAGTCATATACAGGCATGTCTCTTTTCTGGCTCCCAGGATCACTGAGATTCTGCTTTGCTCATGATTTGAGTATCAGCACCTAGTGGGGAATAGGACTCTGTAATGACTATATAAATGAACACAGCAACAGGCTGCTCATTCAGAGGGGAACTGAGGCTACTCAGGATAGATCAAGACTATTCCACAAGGGATGAAGTCACTGAGTTCCCAGCAATGGGAAAGGGCTTGTGGAGAAATTTCTTTTTTCTTTTGTTCTTTTTTGGTTGGCAAAGTAATGACTTCTGTGTCTACCCACTGCAGCAAGAAGGCTGGAAGAAGCTCAGAGGTGAAGGACCAAGGAGCTCTCTCTTTACTGCCTTTGTGGTTACTGGGACCACCACAACCTTTGAGACTCTGGGACATTTATACCAAGCAAGAGGAGCACAATTAGGCAGCATCTCAAGCTGATACCCAATGGACCTTACATTTCATTTCCATCAGCCGCTGCTGGGGTTTGGCCCCATTTTCATTGCAGATGTGAGCAATGCCGACCCCTTAGTCACTATTAAGGAGCAATCTGGGGAAATCATTCACTTCCAATAATCCATTCCTCTAATTTAGAACCCTCTGAAACCACATAATGAATAGCACTGTCGCCAACTCTCCAGTAATGACATATGACATATGTCTGCAATTGCTCTTTTCATGATAAATCCCCAGGAGTCATTCCCTACAGAATCTCCTGCTTATTTATTCACTGGGGCATCTCAAACACAAATATAGTAGAGTCATTTCTGGAGATGAATTAAGGAATGGAGTTGAATCCCTAGCTTTGAAAATTGGGGAAGAAAGTTTTATCCTCACATAATAAATAGCATTGAACTTTTGTCTACAAATGGTTGATTAATATGCAATTATATTCTTAAGTGTAGGCTGTCAATTAATTCCAAAGTGTCTTATTTAATTAGTGATACAATTCAGTAAATTCCCACTAGCAACCTTTTCCCAGTTTTATGACAGCAATTTTATGTTGCCTCCTTGGAGGGAACGTTGGGTTCTGTTTTGAAAGTGAAACTTCAATAGTCTTTGTTCTGTCTGCTGCATAAAGGATATAGCCTTGATATGCAGCTGTGGGCTTGTTGTGTTCCCTCTTTTGCTGACCATTCTTCTCAGAGATTTAGACTAGGGAGCAACCAAATAACTGTTCCGCTCAAAGACCAGAGACAACAAAGATAATAAGGCTAGTAATCATGAATTGATTATCACCCTTGGATTAAAGTTATCATCGTTGTATTAAAGAAATATGCTTTAATAATTTATATTAAAGAAAATATAGGGCTAGCAAGCAACTCAGCAGATGAAGACATTTGCTGTTAAGCCTGTGCGGCTGAGTTGGAGTCCCATGCCTTGCATGGTAGAAGGAGAAAACTAACACCCATGTGTGTGTGGGGGGAATACACACACACACACACATACACACACACACACACACACACACACATATTCTCTCAAAGAAATACATCAAAGTCATCCAAGTATAGATAGGTTAATATATATATATATATATACACATATATATATATGTATATATATATATGTGTATATATATATATATATATATATATATATATATATATGCCCATTTATTAGGCTATTTTAGCTCTATGTGATGCTCATTTCATTGGAGGGTATTTGTAGGTGTCATTAGCGGCTAAATGTTAAATGTGTTTCAGGGTATTTTTAGTTTATGCTTGGATAACAGAACTAGAATATGTTAACAGTAAAATCTAGTGGTCATTTGTCATCTTAGCTGCACACTTGGAGAAGCAACACAGACAAAGGAGAGGAACTTTCTCAGCTCAGACAAATCATTAAAATTTGATCAACCTGAGGTAAGGTTCGAGTTAAGATGAATTTGCATGGATGGCTCTCTCACCCTCCGCTTTTGCATATGCTAATGAGATGATGATGAGAAGACTATGTGCAAATAAGATGCACCTAATGAGAATGGAATGCTGGACCCTTCCACCGCTACAGTTGATTGAATTCCAAATAAATTTGTTTGGAGGATAAAATATGAGGGAATCTGTGGGAGGCTTAGGTGGTAAATCAAGAAAGAATAGATTGTGTGTCCTACAGGAAGTCTTTAGACCTACAGCTCAACAAAGTCTTCATGTTTGCATAAGATACTCCCTCACGGGTTCAACCTGAGTGCTTGTCATGGTTTGAATGTGAACTGTTCCCTATATAAGTTCTGTGCTTTTACTTTTCCTTCCATATTGTGGTACAGATGTGGAAGGTCACGGGAACCCTTGCTGGAGGAAGTGAGGCAATGCCTACCACTCCTGCCTCTACTCAGGACGAATTGTATTTCCTCTCTGAGAAAGGCAACCAGTACAGTGTTCAACTGTCATCTACCCAGGCTGTAGAATGACCTCTAAGAAGGGTTTTTAAGTAATCTAGAGATTATGGAGTCACAATTATGGCAGGTTTAGTGGGAACTCTGTGACATTCCTCATCTTAACACAGGGCATCATCACACTGTGGAGGAGCAGGGTTCTCAGCGTTGGCATTGTGGGCATTGGGGGCTGGCTGTGTCTTTCTTGTGGGTGTTCCTCTATGTACTGTATGGTGATCAGCAGTCTCCCTGCCTCTACCCAAAGACCTAATCCCCTACATAGATAGGACCACGTCTCCTGCAGGCTAAGAAGCCCTGCACAGACTGTGACTTGTTTGGCTGATTTTTCTAAGATCTTCCCAAGGTTTCTGTGATATTTTTCTTCATTGATCTACTATAACTTTGTGTGAGTTATTAAAATCCATATGTAAACAAGAGGCTACTTGTCAACCTTAAATCCAGGAACTCAGAAGAGTAAGAAGTGGCTATGGATTCAGCCTGCTTGCTGTATATAGTAGAATGAACATGCAGACTTTCTTTAGTTCCCCTATCTATATGCACTTAAAAAGAAATCATTTGTATTGTTTTTAATTATGCAAATTTTGGCATTCATTTTCATACAGTTCTTGGCATTATTCTATACTAGTATCCATGCATTAATTTGTTATTCATTTAAAAAGTTATATTCATTTATTTATTAGGTATGCATATGCTTATTTATGCTTTGGGTATACGTGCAAGCCTACAGGTACTACATCGTATGTATGGAGATCAGGGTTCAACTTTTTGATTTCTGTTTTTCTTCTTAACATTGCAATACAATTACAACATTTCTCCCTTCCCTTTCATTTCTCTAAACACTGCCACATACATCTCCTTGCTCTTTTACAAATTATTCCATGCATACATACACATATATTCATAAATACTACATATTTGGTCTATATAATGTGTGTTTTCAGGGCTGACAATTTGGTACTGGATAACTAATAGGAAGACATCTTGAGCAGTTGGTTCATATTTCACTATGTGGGCCCCAGGGATCAAACTCAGGCTTACAGGCTTGGGGATAATCTCCTTAACAAAGACGAACCACCTCACTAGTACAAGGTCATTTGTTTAATGGTTAAATAATGTTTCACAATATGGATGGATTAAAAAGCTACCTAGGCATCTATTTTGCTTTAGTTCACATATATGTTTGTGTGAGGGTATGTGTGTGCGCCTGTGTGTGTATGTGTGCGTATGTGTGTGTACATACATTATATACCTTTATGCACATATAGACATGTCTACATGTATATGCTGATGTTACTTCATCACATAATATTGCTCCCTTAACCATGTGCTAAAGAAGATGATGTCTAGCCGTGGGCCTTGCTGGTTTTGTTCTTTATCACTCCTTCCTCCATGTATTTCATCATTGCATCTTCTTCTTGCTGTTGGGCTCTTAGTACATCTAGAACTCCACTAGTTCCTTAGGCATGTACTTCTTCATTCTGTTCATTAGAAAATTACCTATAGGACCAAACTAGGAGCAGTGGATGGTGACAGGATGCCACCTGACAGTCATTTAGAACAGCCTGTAGATGCTTTTCTGTCTTTTCTGTTGGCTCCTCAGATCTGCATGATAAAGAGACTTCTGCTCCCTTCTCAGGGGTCTACTGTGTGCCAGCATAGGACCAAAAAGCAAGAAGGTGAAGGGCTGATCATCCAAAGGCCCACAGGGCATGCCTCCAGTGGTAACAGAACCACTCGTGACAACTGTCTCTAAACAGAAAGAAGAGGGCACCACAATTTTGCCTTGGTGAGGAGCAGAGCACAGCAGTAGGGGCAGTGATCAAGCTGACAGTCTGAAGTTTCATGGAGGTCATTTGGCCTGAAGAAGTTTGGCCAGAATACTAAGACCAGGACAGTTGGATCAGCAAAGTGAGGAAGGTTCCCATTGAAGCGAGTGGCTCAGTAGATGGCATGCATTGATGGGGAGAAGATGGCCCTTAAAGATTAGAAGAGACTTCATGGGGTTGAAGACAAGGAGGCAGCTAAATGCAATGAAGGGTGGATGCCCTGAGCTTTTCAAACTGAGAGGGATTTAGACAGCATTTTGAAAGTACTGTAGAACAGGGCATGCCATGGCCATATCCAGGCTTTGAAAAGATCACTCTATTGAAGTGTGATAAATAATATTGGTAAAGCCTCAGATGCACCCTCTCCATAATATACTCCTAGCAACTGAGCAAGGGCCCTGGCCATACCAATAAGCATTTCTATCCCTGCCATAATTCCAAGTCTGATAAGATGCAGAACATGCGTTTTCCACCTCTTCTTTCATAGAAGCCTTTTCTTCAGCAGTGACAGCTACTTGTTGGCCTACTTTGTGGGAGAAACCTTTTAGTCCCTGGTAGATCATACTGGGAGAAATTTAATAGCAAAGGAGCTTAAGGGGAGATAGCAATGGCTTCAGAGACGGCTTGGTTAGTACAGGCAAACAAGCAAGCTCGAGGAACTGAGTTCTAAGTTCAATTCTCAGAACCCATGTTAAGAAAAAAAATCAAAAGCTAGTCTTGGTGTCGTATGTTCACAATCCTGCTGCTAAGACCGTGACACAGGAAAATCTCCAGGCTTACTGGCCCCTTAGTCTGACCCACAGCTCAGTGGCCAAGAGTGCTTGCTACTCTCACAAGACTATAGTTTGGTTCATAGCGCCTGCACTGAGTGGCTCACAACTATCAGTAACTGTAACTCCAGGGAATCTGACACTCTCTTCTGGCTTCTTCAGGCACTTGCATATACTAATTTACAGATTCACACACATAGACATAATTAATACTTAAAATTAAGATAAAATGAAAAATACAGAAAGCATACCCAACAGGGGTAAACTGCACCCCATATACTGTGCTCCATTTCCCACCCCACAACTCTGCCTGCTTTCCTGAAGGTCTGCAAGCACAAGGGACACCAGACAGGAGCCTAGCTAACTGTCATCTGAGTGGCTTCACACAGCAACTGATAGAAACATATGAGGAGACCCACAGCCAAACATTAGGTGGAGCTTAGGGGATCCTGTGGAAGAGGAGGAAGGATTGAAGAAGCCAGAGAGGTCAGGGACACCACAAGAAAAACCACAGAATCAACTAACTTGGGCCCATAGGGGCCCACAGAGCCTGGAACAACAACCAGAGACCATGCATAGGACTGACCTAGACCCTCTGCACATATGTAACAGCTGTGAGGCTCAGTCTTCATGTGGGACTCCTAACAGCAGGAATAGGAGCTGTCTTTGATTCTGTTCCCTGCCTTTGGGAGCCTTTCCCCTAACTGGGTTGCCTTTTCTAGTATCAAAAGGAGAAGATGCACCTAGTCTTACTGCAACTTGATATACTAGTGTAGGTTAAGATCCAGGGGAGACTTCCCCTTTTCTGAGGAGAAAGGGAGGAGGGGGAGCATGGGATGAAGGGAAGGTGAGAGGTGGGGACTGGGAGGAGATGAGGGAGAGAAAACCGCGATCGAGATGTAAACAAACAAATAAATAAATAAATAAATAAATAAATAAATAAATAAATAAATAATAATATTTTACTTCACTTTTACTCTGCATGCTACTAGAGGAGGAAGGTAAACATCAATATTACCGAGCTACTAATCCTGTGACCTGTAACACTGACCTGCTTGCAAGATACACTGCTGAAATAGTGGCAGAAATGAAGGGAGTAACCAACCACTTTTTGACTAGATTTAGATTGACTTCATGAACTGGGATTCATACCTGGCATTGCTCAAGTGGCCAAGAACCTGAGGCTAGATAGGACATGGGCCTATGGGAAAACCTACTACAATTGTTCTGTCAAAGGAACATGGCAGTAAAATGACTTCTAATAACATAAAATGCAAAAAAATACAAGCAAATAAACAAACAAAGAACAGTCCCGTAAAATGATGGGGCTCGAATTCTGAAAAAATAGCAGCGGGCCTTCACATTTTAGTGTTCCCGGTTGTGCTTCTGCACATGCATGTACACACTCACACTTACACATAGTCACACATGGAGAGAAAGAGAGAAACAACAGCAAGGGAAGTTGATTCTTAAAAATGTACGCAACTCTGTCCTTTTTAGAGAAATATTGTACAAACAGCTTATGTTTAGCTGAAAGTAATGAGACTTAATAAAGATATACATAGAAATCTTGTTTTGTCTACTAAACTCTATCCCAAATGCTTTCTCTCCAGTTTAAAAAAATAGCTTATAGCGTATGACTAATCTATTGCACTGCAATCATATTTCAACCTTATCAAATATCCCCACATATTTCTTCCACCCGTTTCCAAAATGAAACATCAGAGATTTAGATTTTATTTGGAAAATTCCTTATTCATCGTACGGAAACACATTCAATTGCATTCGAGGAATTCAATTTAAAACTAATTTATCTTACATTAATGTTTAAATTCATGAGATTCCATATAAAGTCATCCTTGTACTGTAATAAATTCAGAGTCGATATGATAATTATTAAAACAGAACGGAGTGTGGGGAAAATAAATCGTGTTGTGTTAGGGTTCGTTCTCTCTCTCCTGAGCTCTGAGAATTATAGCAAAGAGAGAGAAGATTAAATGGAAAGAAAGCATAGAAGTAGAGAGGCAGGGAAAGAGAGCAGTGGCGAGTGGGCAAGCAAGCTGTCCACCATTGCTCTTCACAAGACTGCTCAGTACATTCCAGGCAAAGCATTGGCATTGTTTCTTCGTTTTGAATTTGTCAGTGCTCCAAAGACATCATCCTGATGCAGGTTGAGACTCTCTCTTTTGAATTCCTAGAAATATTCCAGATTTCTTATTATTTACTAATATACATATATCCCGGAGATGCGACTCATATCCAAAAACAAAGTTCACACACACAAATGCCAATGCGCGCGCGCACACACACACACACACACACACACACACACACACAGAAAAACACACACATATGCATTTGTGTGCATGAATTTTGTGTGTAGATGTGTATATATGTATATATCCAAAATGTTTCCCATAATCTTTATACATACAAATTCAAACTCATTTTACATGTTTTCATTGCATTACATGTTTAGCATGCCCGTCATATGAAGGCAGGATTGCCATTTTTTACTTGTGTCATGTTGATTCTCAGGGACTGGGGCTATAGCTCAGTGGTAAGGTTCTTGCCTCAGGCATGAGGCCTTAGGTTCAAGACTCACCACACCACAGTAGTGAAATTAACAGGAGTAACAACTAGAAAAGATTTCAGATGCTGGGACTCCTGTGATCTTAGAGTCTCAGATTATAGGTGTTCGGTCTGTACCAGTTAGCAATTATTAATCACTTACGAGATGCCAGCTCTCATGTTCTGCTGTGTACCCTGGCTAGGCATTCCATTATACTCATGTAGGGAAGGAGTGTAATGAATTCCAATGAGAGGAATGAAATGAGAAGGCTTTAGAGGACATGGTCATGTTGCAAAGGGTCTTGACGTGGGCAGCTAACCACCAGCGCAGCCATGCTCCTTGGGCAGCCTTCCTACCTCACACATAGAAGAATGTGCAGTTTTCTTACATGTATGCAAACTCAGATCTCACAAGGGTCATGCCTTGCTTATAGGCAGGTTTTGATTATATATATTTACTTCCTTGTTTACTTAACTAATTAATGGTGTGTGTGTGTGTGTGTGTGTGTGTGTGTGTGTGTGTATGTTCAAGCCTGCCAGCAAGTATAATAGGATTTAAATCCAGTCTTACCAAACTTGCAAAGACCTCCGCCATAAGATCTGCCTAAGTTCTAGAACCACATATCTCCCCCTACCTTTGCTAGCTGAGTGCTCCTGGA
>CM052710.1:89209228-89349228 GCA_028551405.1 Uromys caudimaculatus | reverse complement strand
CCCATAGAACACACCTCTCCATCACATATCTGTCCATTGTAGTGGCACCCACCTCAGGGTGACTCGCTCGGTGTCTTCTAACACCCTGCCATAAGTTTATTTTTAAACAACAACAACAATAATTAAAAGATAACCCCAATTATATTAGTTCCATTATCATACTGTATTCATGAGATGAGAGTACATAGGAACCCATGATCATAGCCATAGTTAGATTTAGGGAGAAACCAACTCTGAAAGAGCTGCAAGGCTAAGTGTATGAGGAGACTTCTGGGCAAGTTCAAGATCAACTGCTAGAAAAGTTATCCTCAACCCAGGCAGATGAACTGAAGCGAGATGCCTAAGTGTACATAGGATGCCAGCACAGGGCAGCATGCATGCATTTCTTCTCTCTCTGCTGTTGACTGTGAGGGGAAAAAGAGCTTCAAGTTCCTGCTACCTTAACTTCCCCATAATGATAGACTGTAACCTGGAGTTGTATGATAAAATAGGCTCTTTCTCTCATAAAGTTGCTTATAGTCAGGGCATTTAACAACAGCAACAAAAAAGTAAAAAACAAAACAAACAAAAAACCCAGGAAAACCAACAAAACACTGTGGTACAATGTCAGTAACCTTCTCCTTAACTTTCTTGGAATGGCTTTAGCCCATATATGTTCACTCATTGGCTTCTTTTGGTTAAACATCCAACTTCCTTCATGCCTACTAGATGTCCACAAATGGATCTAAAACCCTTCGTAAGGGAAGATGAGCAGCAGTAGTAAATATCTCCTCCCATGAGGCTGTCAACAAATTACTTGATGATGAAGTAGATGAGAGAAAATACCAGATCCTACCATACCCCCTGTATGTGTCCTCACTGTCTTGGCAAGTTCTGTAAGGCAGGCCTTCAGAATGGTGCTACCAGGAGGGGAGACGGAAATCGAGGAATGGACCCAAACACTGAGGCTTGGGTCACATATTCATGTTTCTTAGGGTGAGTACCTTTTCCTGAAATAAATTTTCTGTCTTATACTTCACAACTTTTTGGGGCTTCTAAAAAGTGCCATTAACAGCAAAAACCTTATAGAAACTGTATGTATTCCCAGTAAATGGATCACTTTATTTAATCACTAATGCAAACACAAGCAATCTCCTGCAAGTTCCTACAAGGAACTGTGGATTCCCTTCATAGGAATAGGTAGCTAAATGAGGCACACCAGAAGCAGGATGTGGTTATCTCTAACGCAAAGGAATCAGAGTATAAGAATAGTATCCAGGGGTCAATTACTTAATATGAACTGAACTTGATCCACAGCAGGCCTGGTTGGGTCATAGTATTGGAAATCTGTAGGCATCTGTCTTAGTTACTGTTCTGTTGTTTTGAAGGAGCACCATGATCAAGGCCTTTAATCAGGTGCCTGCTTACAGTTTCAAAGGCTTTGTCCATTACCATCATGGCAGAAAGATGAAGGCATGTAAGCTGGGCTGGAAAAGTAGCTGAGGGTCACATTCTGATCAGCAAGCAGAGAGAATGGGCCTTGTTAGAACCTTTGAACCCTCAATGCCTATCCTTAGTGACATGCTTCCTCCACCAAGGCCACACCTCCTAATACTTCTAATCCTTTCAAATAGTTCTATTACCTTGTGATTAAGCATTCAAATATATGAGCCCATGGTTCACATTCTTATTCAAACCACAACAGCATTCCACTTTGGAGCACAGATGCTTCAAGTTACTCAGAGCTATTGGAAGTCTGTCTCTGTTCTCTTTGTATCTCTGCTTCAATGGTAGCTCTATTCACTATAAGCTTTAGCTACCATGGAGAGGTGGAACTTAGAAACTAAGGCATCACCAGAAGAAGCACACTTCAATTTTCTCAGTAATTGCTTGTCAAATCCTGAGATGTCCTTTCATTAGACTAAGTTGGATCATGTGATATGGTCATGCCTGTTCATGCCTGGACAAGGTTCAGTCAAACTCAGGACACACAACTTGACTGAAGCAGAGTTCTGCAGAGGCAAACTAAAAACCCAAGTACTTCATTAGAGGAGCAAGCTGTGAATGAGCCAAATATCCATGTCATAGGTGCTGAGTTACATTGGCACAGTACAGGAAAAATGAAAGTGTCCTTTAATATCAGAAAAGAAATTGTAGCCAGTGCCTATGGATATGGCTCAATTTGGCACATTGTTTGCTTAGAATGCACAAAGTTATGGGCTTAATGTCATAACTGCAAATCCAGGTAGAATGGTACAGGTCAGTAATCCTCACACGTGTGAGGTAGAACCAGATAGAGTGCATATCGAGGTCACTAAATTGACTAGATAGAAAATTTGAGGGCATCTTAGGCTCCATAAGTCTCTGTCTCAAAGAGAAAAAGAGGGACGGAGGGAGGGAGGGAGAGAAAGGGAAAGAGACAGAGACACAGGACAGAGACAAAGACAGAGAGATATGGACAGAGACAGAAACACACAGAGAGACACAAAGACAGAAAGACAGAGACAATCAGAGAGACAGACAGAGACAGACATATGGAGATGGGGAGGAAAGAGGAAAGGAAGGAATAAAGAAACTGCATGTAGCTAGGATTTAAAATCTACTAAACTTTGTATTAGCTAAATATCTGCCTAAATCTATGCCTCCCGTAACATCTAATAAAAAGCATTTCTCGGTCAGTTCTGAATTTGTTCAGCTGATCTAGACTGGCCTTAGCTTCTAGTGGTGGGATGAGTACTGGTCAAGTCCTTATATCATCCTCTGTGGCCTGTGCTCTATGAAGATTATCACTTGGATAGTGAAGAGTCAAGTCACAGGGAGGTACTGAGCATCACCAGCATGTGCTGGCACTATGTCTGCTCATGGTTTATTGGTCGGCTAAATTATTTGATCATGATGACATCCCAGAGTCAGGAAAGACACCTTATCTTCAATGAAGTGTGAATGCAAGCAAAATATATTGCAGGAGAGAGGAGACACATTAGAAATGTTAACAGCACTACACAATGGCATCTGAGCTTAATCCACTCCCATCTTGTGATAAGAAGCGGACACGAGAAGGGCATCAACCACTCCAGGTTCAACTAGCTTGGGGACAGCAGAGCCAGGTCATCTAATAGAGGACCACAATGGGATACGGAGGACAGCTTAGCTCTTGTTGTCTATCATGAATCACACTAGAAAGCTATTCATGAATGCTAGAGATAGAGTCAATAATAGGATTGCTGTTGTCAGGAGTAAAGTTAAGAAAAGCCTCCCCCACTAGACAGAGGCTTACTGCATATAAATCTCCCATAAAACGTACACAAAATTGAATTATCACCATCAAGAGATCCTAAGGCTGGAACGACTTATGAAGGACAGCTAAGCATCCTTATCTATGAAAAAGTGTCTTAATCCCTGACAGGCTAAGTTAGTCAGAAATATATTACCCTGCATTTGATTCCCAGAAGAAAGTTCCATGCACATGTATCTAGCTATCTGGTAGTTTGATGTAATAGTCTTTCCCAAGAAAATGGTACTTGGTATGCTCACTGTCGTGTCAAAGCTTTCTTCCTGAGGGCCAGGACTATGGTTGTGAGGTCAGAGCCACCTGGTATTAAAATCAATTTCACCGACATGTAAAAATTCTATGAGGGTATGACAGACAGGATATCATACTAGGTCAGCCAAGAAATAAGAAAGTGGACACAAGAATGTATGTGGGCTTACCAGTTAACATCCTAACCTACATGGTAAGTTCCAAGTCAAATGAGAGACCTTGTTGCAGAATACAAGATGTGTATGACTTGAAGAACCATGTCTGAGGTTGTCCTCTGGCCTCCGTGCACCCACTTACATATAGGTACTTTTACACATTCAAACACAAACACATTAACACACACTCACACACACATTCAAACACACGCTCACACATACACATAATGTGTAGATAAATATGTGCCAGTATTGCAACAATAAATAATAAGATTCCCTCGAGATTGTCCTTCAGTAGGTAAGTAGAGATGGTATGGTTATCTTTAAATGATACAATAACCAAAAAAGAATGCTCTCAGTAAAGAGAAAGTTGGTCAAATTCTGAGCTGATAAAAAGACTCAGCATTTAAGGGCATTTGTCACCAAACCTAACAACCAGAACTCAGTCCCTAGGACCCACATGCTAGGAGAAAAGAACTACTTTGCAAAGTTGTTCTCTGACCACTACAAGCATGTCATGAGACAGAGAGAGAGAGAGAGAGAGAGAGAGAGAGAGAGAGAGAGAGAGAGAGAATAGAAAGTTAAATAATAGAAAGAAAGATAAGTGTAAAAATTAAGTTATCTCACAATCCTACAATTGCTACAACTCTAGATCTCAAATGCTGCATGTAATGAGCTGACAGTATGTCAGTAAAATTCATTAACACATAGAGCTAAAAAACCTCAGCAATTATAATTAACAAACATTATGCACAATGTAAACTCATTTAGATGAAACAAAAGTACCAGTTATTGGAAAATAATTCACAATTTATAACAAATATAAACTTATAGCAAAAACAAAAGACTCCACAAGACCAGAAGGTCTATGGGTATTTTACTTATAGAAGCTCAACACTGTTCTTGGCATCGGCAGAGAGATCTTATTTTTCTTATTATTCCTATTTAAACAGACCCAGCTTTCATAAATTGGGTAAGAATTGAATTTTCTCAAGTAATTACTAATAGCATACTATAAGATGGTTAGAATTAGGATGAGGGCTGCTTGCACAGAATGGGAAAGAGTTGCTTAGGACCAGAGGAAACCGAGCGATTGGATGGCTCTGTACTCTGGAATTCAGGTGGAGCTGGAGTGTTCTGTATGTGTGTATATGCGCACATGTACTTGTATATCAAGGAACATGTGTGGACATGTGCAGCTGCATATGTGTGCTGGTGCATGTGTGTGCTGGTGCACGTATGTGCCGATGCATGGGTGAGCAGGTGCAGGTGCATGTGTGTGCAGGCGCAGGTGGAGTTTAAAGACACAATGAAACTTTGTTGTTGCTCTTCAGATATCATCCACCTTTTGAGTTAGAGTCTCTCCCTTATCTGACATACAACAAACAGGCAAAACTGGCTGGCCAGGAAGCTCTAAGATCCAACTGTCTCTCCTTCCCCAGCACTGGGTTTGTAAGTGTCTGCCATCCTGACTTGCCTTTTTTATCTATTGAGTAATAAATAGAAAACTCAAGTCCTCATGTTTTTACACTAGCCACGTTGCTGATGGACCTCCCCTATGTAGCCATGGGTGATTGCAAAAGTGAAGTCTGCCTTGATGGAATGCCTAAATCTGAGCAAAGGTCTGTTTGATTTAAGAGCTCAATCTTACCTCTGAGATCCTCCCTAATCCCGAGATTACATGTATGCACAGCATGTCCAGTTTAGCTGGTGCTGGGCTTCAAAACTAGGTTCCTCTGCATGCAATTGGACCACTTTAGCAACTGAGCTGCGGCACTCCAGCACTCTGAGCGGTCTTTCAGGGTGCCTCATATGCATCCGTATTCTGGGAATCAGCCATCTCCTTGTCCACGCTCTAGTGAGCACCCATGTGTGATTTGGGAGGTACCTTTGCTACCTGTCATCTGGAGAACCACAGTTCGGTCCCCAGATGTGTTTGCTGGTACCTTCATGGCTCTATTAGAGGACACCAGAGCATTCTTTGGATTAAAAGAAGTTTGGACCAATGCTTTCATCTCAGGCTTATGCTACGGTTTCTTACCTGCTTCCCAAACTCATAGAGCTTACTCAGTCTCTCTTTCATTGCTTCCTTACATTGAACATCTTTTCTCTCCACAGGTAGCTCAAAGTCAATCTGAGAAACTCATCGTGTGTGTGTGTGTGTGTGTGTGTGTGTGTGTGTGTGTGTGTGTGTGTGTGTCCGGGAGTCCCTTGTGTCATTTCCAAATTTGAATTTCTTTACCACCTTCCCAAGTCAGTAGGTCATATTCTCCATCTGAATACTTGCTTCCTTTGATTCAATAAATGGAAACTCTTGGGCAAACCCAAGGTACCCAGAATGGAGGATACTTTAGAAAGGAGCACTGTCCTTTATTTATCACCTTTCCCTCAGTTTAGACCAAAGACTTTGGTATATAAGCCAAGGGAGACAGTGGCCCACACTGGTCACATTTCCTTCCCAGAGCTACCCAGCAATGTTATTATCAAAATTCCACTGTTAATACTCTCATCCTGGCACTGACAGAATCTGAAGTTCGGTTCAGTGATCTGCACAAAGGGAAATTAGATTCAAACAAACATAACAACTTGTCCTGGAGTGAAAACCAGATGTATAATTTCTCTCGTTTGTCCCTACTTTATTTAATAGCCCACATGGGGAGCTTATTTAAAACTACAACAACACCAAGGCAGCCAGTGTTGGGGGAACTCATGGAGGGACTGAGACCATCAGTGGTTCTCATTCTCCTCCTGGGTAGTGAGAGCAGAAGTTGGAGAGGACGTGTTTAGGAGAGGATCAGCAACATCTTCTCATGTTTTTACATTTTCCAATTTTAGTTTTTATGTTTGTATAAACAAATTTCTATACCTATGTGGATGTACTGACTGTGTAGACTTGTGTGGAAGGCCAATGCCAACTTTGGATATCTCCTTCAATCATGGATCTGCCTTGCTTAATTTTAGACACGGTCTCCTTCTCAGTCTTCAGCTTGGCAGAACAGTTAGACCAGCTGGCCAGCTAGAGCCCAGGATTCACCTGCCCCTATCCTTGCCCAGTGTTGGCCTTGCAGGCTTATACTCTATGCTCAGAGGATAGGTAGCAAAAGTGTCTCCAAAATAATTACACATGGGTGTCCACTGGAGCATGGACAAGAAAATGGTTGATTCACAGAACAGGGATGAATATGAGGCATTTAAAAAAGACCTCTTAGAGTGCCAGGGGATGTGGCTTAGTTGGTAAAGTGGTTGCCTAGCATAGATGAAATTTGATGTCTTGCACCAGATAAATTGGTCATTGTGGTAATACATAGCTGTAATCTTAGCATGCAAGATGTAAGAGACAAAATAGGGGTTATAAATCAAGAGACCTTCATTCACACTTAGGTGTTTCATCAAGATACACTCCTCTTCTGCAAGCACCCGCAGCTCAGTAGGGGAGCACAAGGATGATGTCAGCTATTTGCATAAAGAAGTGGCCAGGTATAAAACCCCAGGATGTACTGGGCAGTCTTTCTTCCTAAAATGTGCATAACAAATCTAGGCATCAGAAGATGAACTAAAACTTAGTTGCACAAGTCACCAGTTTGCTCTCTCTATTCTCTTTCTAAAGTTTTGTTGGATAAACATACTAGCTCAGTTGAAGAGAAAACACATTCCATACAGTCCAAGGTTCAAATATAAGGAATGGAGCAGCATACTTTTAGACTGGGTCTTCAGTGAAGACAACCCCCTACAAACATGCCTATAAGCCAACCTGATCTAGATCCCCTCATTGACAATCTCCTCCAAGGTAATGGGAACTAACCTCCAGACAGGACATGTGAAAGTCTTCACATTTACAGACCCTTCTTCTAACAAGAGCACCCGTGATTCACACTTCAGGACTTTACATTGAGAAGTCACTAATCTATGGGTAAAGCCCTTAACTTTGACAGTACATTTCTCATGAAGACTCTGTACAGGGAGGCTGAGAAATCCAGTATGTCTTCACAAACACCAAACAATACACTTTCATTGTTCCATTCCTGTCAAGAGGCAGCATGGCAGCCTGTCTTCAAAATAAGGAGAATATGCATACATGAAGCTCAGTGGATACAGCCACTTTAATATTTTCCCACAGTCTTATAGATATTAGCATCAGGGTGTCTAATATTCCCCAGGCTTGGACATATTCTTCTATCTTTGGACTCATAGGACTAGCTTCTTAGTCATTTTAATACCTCTTACTCTAAAGTTGAATAAACATGAATTCTGAGATATTTGTGGAAAAAAAATTGTTCAGTGACACATTAAAACGTCAAACAACACCTTATAAAAACTAACCCACATAAAAGAAGTGTTCTTTGTGGATTTTTAGATTCATTTATATAAGTGTGTGTGTGTGTGTGTGTGTGTGTGTGTGCATGTGTGTGTGTGTGCTTGCATATGCACGCATGCCTTCACACCTGAAGAAACCATAAAAGAATGTCAATTCAGTTATAGCTCAAGTTATAGGTGGTTGTCATCCATCTGACATGGGTTCTGGGAGTCAAATATGCACGTGCTGACAGATCAGCAAATGATCTTATCCTATGAGTCACATCCCCAGCTCCCAAAGGTTTGTTCTTTCATCTAGCATACTTGGTTATCATAGAGTATTGCTTCATGTAGTTCTACCTTGAAGTTTAATAATAATCTATTCTTTTTCTGTGGTTTGATTTTGCTCAGTTGAGTGAAGTCCCAGTCTGTGGTCTCTACAAAGTTTTCCTAAACCCTAGTGTCACCTACTTCTAGTTTTCAGTAAGGGCATCTTGTGTGCAAAAATATTGTTGAATTCTATTTGGAATGGTATTTAGTAAATTATCTGGTTGTTCTCTAGCTGCAAGTGGCAGACTAACTCATTTTTTTAAGCAGACGATTTACAAGGGGCCAGGGAGCCATTTACAGAATCAAGGCCCATAAAAATGTATCATAAAACAAGGGACTAAATACCAGAGCTGTGCCATTCCTTGAGTCATTATTTTACAGTTAGAATCTCAGGGGAGAAAGAGTGGTGGGTGCAGTTTAGGTGATCTATCTATCTGTGTCTAGTTCTAATACAGCTGAGGGAAGGAGTGTGTCAAGAATTGTCTACATGGTCCCCTGGGGACTTTTTCACCTTTTGGGCATCTGCACTGACAGATACATTAAGATCACATAGTGCAGTAAAGAGATAATTTCTCAAATAGAGAAAAATAGAGCTGGGTGCTTATAGTGTAGATAGATAAACAAAACAACCCAAAATACATACTATAATCAGAGCGAGCACAGTCTCTCTATGTGTGTATTTTCTGTGGATAATCACTGATGAATAGTTGTGACAAGAAATGTTTAGCAGTCTTTATTTTTGGGACCAGTTGATATCACAGCTGATATCACTGCAATAATATATAGAAAGGAAAAGAATGGAAGAAGACAAGGGGGAAAGGGAAACAACATATAAGAAGAGAAAATAATAAAAAATGAAAGGAAGAGGAGGAAGAAGAAGAGGAAAGAAGGGTAGAAAAGAAAACAGAAAAAGAAGATAGGAGGTTGAGGAAGAAGATGAAGAGAGAAGAGAAAAGAAGAGAAGAAGGAAGGGAAGAGGAGAAGAGGAAAAGAGAAGAGGTGAGGAGAGGAGAGATGAGGAAAGGGGAGGGAGGAGTGGGATGGATAAGGAAAGGAAGGAAAGGGGTGAAGAGGGAATGGGGACAATACAGGGGTGAAAGGAAAGGAAGGGAAGGGAAGGGAAAGGAAGGGGATGGGAGGGGAGGGGAGAGGAAAGGAGGGGAAGGGAGGGGAGGGAAGGGGAGGGGAGGGGAGGGGAGGAGAGGAGAGGAGAGGAGAGGAGAGGAGAGGAGAGGAGAGGAGAGGAGAGGAGAGGAGAGGAGAGGAGAGGAGAGGAGAGGAGAGGAGAGAATTTTCTCAGAAGACAGCAGAAAAAACTCTGGATGTCTGAACAAATCAAGCTCAAGTCAGGACAAGCCAGTCAGCTCATCTTGGTGGTGTTTATTCATTTGGACAAAAGCAACTCTCTCCAATTTCACAACTTCCAGAAAGGCCCTGGGCTGGTGAATTACACTTGGTACAATAGCACTCTTCCAGAGAGTTGGAATGAGATTTTTGGCAGCTAAAGTGTTTTTTAAAAGCCACTGCTTTCTATGATTGCCCCCATCTCATCAATGACTCTGTCGCTGGGAATGACCAATTCAGAGACAATGTAAAACTCCCTTTCTACAGCTCTACAAATCCCATCTAAACTTCTCAGATTTCAGTGTGCTTTAGACTGTATTCTTAAGGACTTCTGATGGGTTGCCACTCTCTACCAAGGTGTATGCCACTTCTGATTTATGGATTTATAGATGATAGAATAGAATTTCAAGTACATAGAAACTTGTTAAACTTTGCTTGGTAAGTTGAAGGTTGTAGAAAAAGAATGGATTTGGGAGTGGGAATAGACCTGAATTCATCTCTTCTTTTTGCAGCCTCTTGTTTTAGGATTCTCTGAGTTTGTTTCCTACACAAGTGATACACTTAGCATTTGATTGGCCAGGGAGAGTGATGTTACAACATCAGTGTTCAATATTGGATGTCTGGGAGAAAAAGCATATCCTGAGTTAAGACACACACAAACAAGCATTCTCCCAGGTGATGTTTATTGAGCACTTACGAAAGTTCCATTAAGACATTCAGAAAATAATGAAGCTTTTGCTCATGTAAGGACTAATGGAAAAGAAGTGGGGGTGAGTTCAATGGGATGCAGCTGACTCACTTTTAAAAAGGGACCCCCACTTCTATAATCTTCAGGAAAGTAATCCCTTAGGTTAAATGGAAAGTTAAAAGGCTGTTCTAATAAGTCATTCATAATTAAGTGGGAATCCCGAATAAAAAGAACAAGAAGGGATGAGAGAGAGAGAGAAAGAAAGAGAGAGAGAGAGGTTATAAAGGAACATGATATCATTATTAGGACCAGCTACTAGACACTCATGATGGCCTCAACGAAGCTAAGAACATACAGGATATTATTGACATCTAGGGCCCCATGCCAAGACAATTCAGTTAATGAATACACAACTAATGGTGCCAACCCTCGATCCAACTCCAAAATTCATCCACTGTCTTCTGCTCAATAAAAGATAAAATCTTCCTTGAAAGGCCTGGAAAGCAGACTTCACCTTAGACTTTTCTTCCAAAAAATTCTTCATCAGAAAACTATTGCCAACTTTTTTTTTTTTTTCATTTTGAGCCAGAGGCCTCTTGAATCCATTGACTTTTATCCATTTTGTTCTACCACTTAACCCAGAGGGCATGATATTTCATTTGTTCTATAGATACAGACTTTAACTAATCTCTGTAATGTTCTTTAATCATTTTCTCACATTGTGGTAAGTGTTTCTTTAAAGGAGAAAGGGATAGGGAGCAGAGAATGAGAAGAGGCAAGAATGAACAAATTGCAAAGCTGTAAGGATGTCTAGCATGTAGTACATATGTACATATGTATATACACTCATATATGCATATACACACACACACATATATATATACACACATATGTGCATATACACATACATGCATATGTATTTCTAAGATTCCACTAAAACAAGTTAGAATGGACATATTATTAAACTTGTATCATATAAATTAGCATACAGAAACCAAAAGCATCTTTACTCATTAATAATGCATCTGAAAGAGAAATTAAGGGAATAATAGTATTCACAAATGTAACACAAATGAGATATTTAGGGGAAATTTCAACTGAGTAGATGAGAAGTGAATGATTTTATACTGAGAACTTTAAAACCAGTGAAAAATAGAAAACACAAACAAAAAGAAAGATATATAATGCTCATAGATTGAAAAAATATGTGAGAATTCCATTTCTATCTGCAATAGTCTACATGTATACTGTATTCACAATCCTTAAGAATCCTTAAGAAAGGAGAAAAGGAAGATGCAATGTTCAAGTGCACATGGAACCATCAAATCTCTGAACTCAAAATCATCTTGAGTAAAATGAACAGATTTAGAGACATCATACTCTCAGACATCAACATATATCATAAAGCAATTCTAAACAAGAAGAGGGAACCAGAGTAAAGAGAAAGTCAATGATCAAGAACAAGAGAGAAAGCTTGGAAACAAACACATTCAATTTAAGTTCAAATGATTTATTTTTCCAAATGGACAAAAAACTCACAAGGAGGAAAGGAGATTCTCCTATTAAAAAATTGTGCTAGGAAAACCAGTTATTTAATACATATAACAACAAAACAGAGCCTTATCTTATATCATGCACAAACATTAGCTAAAAATAAGTTAGGTGTTTAAACCTAAAGCCTAAAAATGTTACATTTTTTTACATATTACATTCCATATGTGTGTGTGTGTGTGTGTGTGTATATATATATATATATATATATATATATATATATATATATATATATATACACACACACACATATGGAAGTTCAGATACTTAAAAGAAAATTAGACAAAAGGGTTGGATTGGCTCAAAGATTTCAATGGAGAAAAACTAATGGAAAGAACACTGACAATCAGAAGAGGCAAAACTTGAAGCAGGAAAGGATGTAAATAAATTATATATCTAAGGGGCTAATGCAAAGACTATGCAAGAAACCCAAGAACAAGAAAAAAACACAGTAAAACACAGCCTGAATATATAATCCTAAAAATAATATATAGGGGCTGGAGAGATGGCTCAGCAGTTAGAAGCACTGGCTGTTCTTTCAGACAACCAAGTTTCATTCCCAGAACCTACAACCTCACAACCGTCTGTATCTCTAGTTCCAGGGGATACCATGTCCTCTTCTCGCCTCTGCAGGGACTAGGAATGCACATGATGCACAGACATATATTCAAGATGAATACTCATGCATATGAAATAATAATTACAAAAATTTAAATGAATATAGATATATATCAGATACATGAATAAAACCCTATCATCTACTCATGTTTACAGAAATGTAAATTAAGACCTCCCCATCAAGAAGATAGGATAGAAATTCTGCCACCTAGCATCTGTTATAATAGCTCAAAGCTAACAAGTGATGGGGAGAACAGAGATTAATAAGAACAAAAGACACTGTAGCTGAGATGTATACTGCAAGGTCATCAAAGAAACCAGGATGCAAGCTCCTGACATTAAAACTCTATCTACCTATGATTCCACAAGTTTTCCCCTGGAGATATATTGAAAGGAATGGAAATCATGTCAAAGGCATGTTTGCACACTCTGTTCAGGGAAGCATTAGTCACAGTGGTCAAGATATAGAATGCTCTAAAGTTTCCATAAAAAAGATGAATTCATAAATAAAATGTGGTATAAAATAAAATGCAATGATATGTAGCCTTTAAAATGATAAAAATTATACAACTGAAGGATTATTCTGAAGGATATTTGGCTAGGAGGAATAATCTGGACATAGAAGGATGAATTAAAGATGACCTAATATATGTGGAATTTTGACTAGTTGACTTGCTGGGGCTGCTGAGATGACTCAGCAGGTAAGAATGCTTACCATCAAGCTAGATAACCTTAGATGACCCTGGGACCCACACAAATTAAAAAAAGAAAGAGAGAGAACTCACTCCTTCAAGTTTTCTTTTGACCTCCACATAAACAAAGCCTGGTATGTGCAGTCACAAATATACACATATGCATGCACGCTGTATAAATAAATAAATATGTAAAAATAAAACCCTATAAAATGTAGTTGACTTCCTAAAATAATGGAGTCATTATGATTATCGAAACTAGATGAATGGGTTCCATAAAGGTATTAGTAGTTACTGGTTTAGCTGACATCTCAACTAAACAGGAATCAATTTTGTATCTATTTTAAAGTAAAGTAACTATGGTCAGACTCGTGTGCTCTGTATTTAACAACAATGAGTGTACTTTATATGTCCCACTACAAAAATCATTTCAAGTGAGGTAACAAATGGATGAGGTATCTGATACACTCCAAAATGCATACACATGCCTAAATGACAATGTTTTCTAACAGTTTAACAGAACCATGATATCCCAGTGTAGTGTGCATAGCTGAATTTCCAATGCTCAGACATTTTAGCCATAGTTCCAGGCCAGCCTGAACTACAAAGTGAATTCCATGCCATCCTGTACTATATAGAAAGACTTGTTTCAAAAGAACAAAAATGAAGGGATACATTATATAAATAAAATATTTTGTGTATGATGTATGGGTGTGCATGTTTTTCTATGTACCTGTTCACTTATGTGCATATGTAGGTATACATGTGTGTATATGGGTATGGATGCCAGGAGTCAAGTTTAGGTGTCTTCCTCAATCATAACATAATAATAAAACTTTGTAATGACATAAGGAGAAAATAATACTGTCTAAAAACCATTTGCTATGGAACAGCAGTTGATTAATTAATCCACTAATTAATCTCTTTTATTATAGCCTGTGGCGAGTCTATGGTAATGGCTATGATGGAATCTTCTGAATATTATAACTTGCTCATGGCTGGGTCATTTCTGTAAACCACATACTTTTCCAAGATGCTTGTTAATGTCTTAGAAAGCTATACTAAAGAAATATTATCAGGGTGTAACTACAGCTAGGGGTTGGGACATGGTTCAGTGAATAAAATGCTTGCTGTAGAAGCCTGAACATGGAATTCACTTTCTACTATACATATACAAGTTGAGTGTTATAGTATATATCAAAATCCAGCTATTGAAAAGCAGAAAAACAGGGCATCTCTGGAGATTCTTGGCCAGGCGGTCTAGCCAAATGGATGATCTCCATGTTCAGTTATAGACCCTAACTCAAAAAATGCTAATGTAAAAAGGGGCTGAAAAAGACACTCTGACTTCCAAATGCACAACACAAATCACACACACACACACACACACACACACACACACACACACAGCAAAATCATAACCACAAGTGTTAATATTTTCCAGGCTGGCTTATTGAAACAGTATAGTTCAAGATAAGCAGAAAACAAAAATGTCAGATGTGAAAATATTCTGGAAAATACAAAATACTGGAACCAGACAGAAGACATGTACAACAGCACAGAGCTTTAGGTGACTGGGTATTTAGAAACTTGGCAACTGACAAAGTGGGGAATACATGATTGAGTAGAGCAGTGTGCATTATTTAGAAGCTGTAAAAGGTAGACCAGATGGATAAAGATGATGTTATGCATTGTGCTAACACCTATTAGAAACTGATTTCAATTCTCATAAGATTCTTTGAAATGACATCCAGGGATGATTTGTTTGACTTTTGAATTATCAGATGATCTATTTAGGGGTATTTGTCTGTTTTTAACATGTTGTTGCTAAAAAAGGATGGTATGAGCTTGAACTCCTTATGTTAGAAAATTTTCCTTCAAACTCCTGATCTTCCTACCTCAACTTTCTGAGTGGTAGAGTTATAGAAATGTGCTACCACGGAAAAACTACATTTATCTGTCTTTATCTGAAAAATTAAGATCTTCAACTTTAGAATATATCAAAATAATAGATGGATGATAAGTGAAGGACTATCAGACACTGTGACAAAACACACACAGTAGCATATGAACTATAAAGGACACAAAGGTGTTCAGTATACAATTCAGTTTCCAGCATTTGGGATAGGACCTGGGATCTGACACATGATAGGCAAGAACTCCACACTGAGATACAGTCATTGCCTTCTTTCAACTCCTTTGTTAGAAAAACTTTATAATAAAATGTTGTAATAAGACAGAAAAAAAGGAATTACTACATCTCTCTTTTTGTTTTCCAGTTCTATTGAAACATCACTTCTGGGACAGATGGCTACTTGGGAGGGATGAAGTAAATAATGAAAGACATACTATAGTGTTTACAATTTTTTTTTTTACCAAAAGTCATAGTGGCAGATACACATGCAGCATATGTGGAAGCAAATGGCTATGGACCTCTGCCTCGCATTCTATAGGGCTCCGACCTAGGGCTCCCAACACGGCATACTAAGCCATGTGCAAGTTTGGGGCACCAAATGATTACTTATCTGGCTCTTCTAATGAATAGTTAATTCCCATTATTGACATTCTAATGAAAGGATACATCGTGAGACCTGATAGTATTCATCTAATCAACTTTCCCAACTTCTCTCCACAGTAACTACATGCAATATTTACAGTCCAATCTACAATTTTTCATCTTTAACAGGCAGGTATTGAAAAAGGCATACCCTTGGCTTCTATTTGTAGAGATCATTACATCAAAGTACACTCTAGGTCTACGTAGCTTCCACATTTACACCTTACCTTTATTAAAGTTCTAGCCAGCACCCCAGATCTACAATAATGGAATCACAGCTTATATTGCAGTGACAGACTCGAGCTGACTGTAACTCTATACTGTAAGAGGGGTTGTTCATGGGAAGTCCCAAAAGGAAGCTTGGAGCCTCCAAAAACAACCATATGATAGAATTTTCTGCTCAAGGATTTTATTACTCTTAGAAACAATACATCCCTAGAGTGACTCATAAGCAAAGTGAGTTTAAGAACTTTATTCCTTGTCTGGTAGACTATCTGTCTATCCATGTGACAAAATGAGGCATGGGAATGACTCTGCAGTTACTGTCCCTCTGTGATAAGAATAGAATCTCCTTGTCAATTTAATAACTTATACTAACAAGTAAATTGAGAAAACAAAAATGACTGTTTGTTTTGCAAATTATAATTCATAAAGATTATACACAAGCTACACTGGGGATCCACTGCCTCAATATTCCAAAAGTGATAAGGCACATTTGATATTCTGTATATTACAGTCCAGAAATTTTCCCTTACCTTTTTCTTTCCCTAGAACTTTGTTCCTCCACTCCTACAAAAGGGTCTTTCTAAGACTGGAGGAACCACTTCAGGCCAGCTTGCTCTTTCCCAGGACTAAGGAATCCAGGATAATTTTTATACCTAGGACCTCCCCAGAATCATAGCTTGCATCTTTGGGCAGAGAGATGACAGTAAATTAGAAGGCAATGAAATCCAGGGAACATATTTTAATAATTTTTCCCTAGGTGTCTTAAATATTGCAAAAGCCAGAGGACCAGAAAATATGCTATAAAACTGTATCACCTAGACATGACAGGGAAATGCCATTATGATACTATAACATGGTATTATTTTTAGCTGCCTAAATAAAAACTGAACAAGAGTATCACCAATAATCACACTAACATACACAGAGAAAATCTCATGGAGCCCCATCCCCAAGACAAAGAGCTACTGTTAAAGTATTTTTATTCCCCTCGTGTAATTGTCATCTCTGAAGCTTAATGCATCCATCTGCTAACCTAGGCCTAGTCGTGGAAGTTTCTAGCCTCCATATAGTCTTATCTAGGCTTAGAATGTTTCCAGTCTTGGAAACTTACTGCTCACCCTTTCTAGCTCTTTCTAAATTCTTGTTGACTAATCAACTCAACTGTTTTAGCTCAAACTCCTCTTCAGGCTGACTGATTTATTCCTCTCTCTCTCTCTCTCTCTCTCTCTCTCTCTCTCTCTCTCTCTCTCTCTCTCTCTCTCTCACACACACACACACACACACACACACACACACACACACACACACACACACAAACTTTTTAAAGTATTTGAAATGGAGCTTCAGTATATTTCCCTGGTTGGCTGGAATTTAATGTGTATACCTAGGTGGCTTTAAATGCACAGAGACTGGCCCCTCCCTGCTGTGATTAAGTGTTGTCTGTGCCCTGGACTACTTGCTGCTCAACCCTACCTGCCCTTGGGTTTGGAGGTGAGGTGGCTCAGAGTCAACACAGACTCTGGGAGCAGGTGAGAATCACTGCAGCAAGCTCTCTGAACATTGCTGCAAGCTCCTTTAATATACTGCACCAGCACCCTATTTGTTTCAAGAAAGCATCTCTTCTAAACAACAGTTCCTCATTGCCTAGCATTGTCTGGACCAGTAATCCTTGGTCTCTAAGGCAGTTCTCAACTAGGTCCTTTTGCAGGAGATGCTTTTGAAGCTGCAAGGCCCTCAGTACTTACGTAGAAATAGCCCCTCCATTCCAGCTACAATTAAGGGTGTAGACCACCAAGTCCACTCTAAGGAGATTGCCTGTGTTTTCTTTGTCCTTTTAAAATGGAGTCTCATGTAGCCCAGCTGGTCTCAAACTTCTGTGTGTCAAAATATGGCCTTGAACTTAAGATCCACCTGCCTCTAGCTCCTGAGACCTGAGATTACAAGCATGTGTGAGGACACCTGGTTCAAGTGATGCTTATAGAACCTGGAGCTTTGTATACTCTTGGCAAGTACTTGAACAAGTACTCAACTCGGAGATATATCCCAGTGAAACACACTAATTCTTAGTACAACAAAATTGACCAAGTCCCTTTCCCTAACTAAAACACAAATTTTCAGCACAGATTAGAAAGCAGGAAATTTAAAAACCTTCTGTTGAAAAGACACTCCCTCCCTTTAGTATAAGGCACAAAGGGAATCTTAAGTGCCTTTTGCTCAGTCCTGGAGAGAGAGAAAACTTAGCATTTTTGTTTGTTTGGCTTCATACCCAAGCCTCTGCAAATCTCAAGTCAACATTTTTTTCTTCAGTATCCTAGTTATTCTTAATATGCAGATATTTGAAATGACAACAAAGAAATGTGTTAACAAAATTAATAAAAGAAAACTAAACCTCATCCAGCACAATTCCTCTAAAATTAACGATAGAGATTACCAGCAATAGCAGGGAAGGAAGATGCACAGAGCATCACATGGACTTCTTTCATGTCATCATGGACGCTGATGACACTGGTTCCTGTTCTCAAACCACTCTCTAATTTTGGATTTTCCTTCAGTACATCCTAAACTTCAAGGGGATTCACTTCCATGCACACATAAGGGAACATCATTTAGTTACCTTGCCTGGATTTTATTTGCTAGCCACTGGGCTATATCTGCTTCTGTTTTCCATGTTTACCTTATATTGGGTGGTTCCCCCAAAGCAAAGGAGCCAATGAAAAGACAGAAGTCATTGTATCATAAATTCAGAAGTCTAAGTATGAGCAGAGACTTTGAAGGGTTTGCATAATTTTGAGTTTTTCTCTCTGTTATCAACGGTAGAATTGCTTCCTAATCATTTAATAGCATGGTTGAAAGCATAAAAAAAATGTGGAGCTTTAAGTTTTTCTGCATGTTTGTTCTACACTATAGCCATGTATAGTGATGATGTCACCATCACAGGAGTCTATATTAGAAGGCTTAAGGGCTGGGGGTGTAGGCTAGTAGTAGAACATTTGTCTAGTATGTGTGAGGCACAGATCAAATGCTCAACACATCAAACAAACAAAAATGGTTTTTGATACTAGGTACAGGAGTCTTGAATTAGATTCTACCTTTCAACACATTCTTCCCCCAAAACCTGCACATGTAAAGTCTAAGCATCGATTTTTTTGATGTTGTTTTTTTATGAATTTCTCCACTTTTTTCCAACAAGCACATATAGACAGTCCATGCTTTTGTCAGATACCCTTAGAGGACAATCAGGAAGGAGTGACAATGATGGGAATATATTTATAAGTCTTCTACTTGATGAAATCAAGTAATCACCAAGCTCATAACTAAATAGCCAGAGGCAATGAGCAAGCTCTGCATCTGGCATTTGGCTCAGACCCAGTCACTCTCTTGAGATATTTATTCACAAAATGACTATTGTTTCCACTGGGGTATGGAGATCCTGAGTTAGTCACTGTCTAAAATGAAGAGTGATACTGTAGGCAAAGACAAGTGGTCCATAGACCAACACAGAATGAGAACAAGCAGGGTAGAAGGAGCCATGTCTGGTCCCTACCAAACCTGCCAACTGCTGGCATGTCCTCTTGAAGCTGGTCAAGTAACTTGAGATCTCTTAGAGGGCCACCTTGCACATTCCTTGTAGATTCTCAGTCACTAGTCTCACCCTTCTAAACTTAATACACAGTAATTTTCATTTACCAATGTCCTCAGGTGACACAAACACAAAAACTATGCTAGAATAAGCAAACTATATCCTTGAGTTGCTACATAAACTCTGAGTTGTGGGCTGACCAATCTATGTGATATTCTCAGGTGCATTGTACTTCCTGAATGCTGAGTTTTCAATGGTGGATGCTGAAACTGAAAAGAAGGATGATGGGTCACTTTGTCATCCTCACACCTCCTTGCTTCACTGTGACTTTCTGAGACCCTCTTAGTTGTTCTTTTCCCACCACTCAAAGAAGGATCAGACCCAAACCAGCTCTTATGTTCCCAGAGAAAAACACCTCTTCCCACCCCAGATCTTAATGGATGGTGATCTGAAGAGAGACGTGAAGAAAGTAGAAGAATTCGTTTTTACCTTTTATTTCAACCTCTACACAAGAGGAGAGCCATCAGTTCCAAGAGCAGATTGAATTACAGTCCCCAAAGCATACTAGGGAACCCAATCCAATCACAGATGCTCAGTAAACTCTGCTGCTCTTAAATCTTTGTTACTTTTCCCACATTAGTTCCATTTATCATGGGTTATTTTCATTATCTTGGGCATATAAATATTTTAGCTCACATATACAATTTAATTAGTTAAAAGTACAAAATTAAAGCCAAAATAACAAATTTGTTCTGGGCACACAAATGCAAAACACTAGTCAACAAAGAACAGATAGATGTGTCATTGAGCAGAGACAGCTGTTATCTCCGGTAGGGCGGCTGCAGTTGGAATTAGGGGTGTTATCTGGGCTTCTCACTTAAGCATCAGGGGTCTGCAGTTGTTGCTGCTTCAGAATTAAGCAGCGTTTCATTTCCCCATGACTCTGAATTAAGCAATATAAAGCTCTCTGTAGCTCATGATCTATTATGCAGGACCACCTGGAGATAACTCCCACACTTTTGTGTCTCAGAATGTTCTTCACCTTTGCCCAAGTTCATGAGTGCTCATACTTTAACCTTTTAGAGTTTATCAAGAATTCAGGAAATGTACAGTAGGAACAAGAGCTATTTTCACTAGGACATGCACACATAGTAGTTCTAAGTTACTCCTGCTGCTGCTTTGGAATGTGATCTGAGAACAGAAATCCCATTTGACTGGAATTAGTCGATAATGAGAGATAGTATTTATTAAGTGCACTATATGTTTCAAGTCTATGTAAAGATGATGCATAATGCAGTTTTTCTTACATCCTCATGAGTTGTGTGTTATTGACACCATCGTTATCACCACTATTAATATCATAAACCTATATTACCACCACCATCACATCATCATCACAACTACTGTCATTACCATTATCCTCATCATTAACATCAGCAACTACTGCAAAGGCATCACCACCACCACCACCACCACCACCACCACCATCATCAACATCATCATTGCTATCGCTATCACCTCCACTTTATAGACAGGGAAATGAAACAATAACAGATTAAAGATCCATCTCAAGCTCAACCCATTACTGGCCAGATACAAACTAAGCAGAAACTATAGATGAGTGTTTTTAGACATCATGGTTTTAAACTTTTATGCCACCTATCTTCCTTTCAAATTAGCTTGAGTGTGTAAGCACAGGAAACCTGACAGAATGTACACAGACACCAATATAGTGTGGAAACATTATCAGACCATTGGAACTGTTGGGTTCCCTATAAATAATAGTTACAGTACTGAATTTTCTGTGGTAGTTACAGCTGCTAATTTATCATTCATAAAAAGTTTGAATTTCCCCACTGTGTTGTCACAACACAAATGCAAGAAGTGAGTATACCCAGGGGAACTCAAAACCAGAATCACATTATTCTTTTGGGGAGGCCCAAATCATATGGTATATTTATATAACTGTCCTACCTTCCTGCCATTATGTAATGTCACCCTGCTCCTATTCTCCCACTTGGTTAAGTGTCCACTCTCTATTTTGCCTTTGTTCTCATTCATTGTTTTGAGACTTCAGCCTCAATGAAGATTCTCTGTCTCAGATTTACCAGGATTTCAAGCATAGGTTGTGGACTAGCAGCACTCCATCATGTGAATTCCACGGCTAAGGACTGGGAAGCTAGCACAGTATATGAAGAACTTGCTTCAGAAGCGTGAGGACCTAAGATTGACCCCAGAATGATGGGAAAATGCCATGTTTGGTGACATGTGCCTATGATTCCAGAGCTGGGGAATCAGAGACAAGAGAATCCCTGAGACTCAATGGCCTTCCAGTTTATACTAATTGGTTAGATCCTAGCCAATCTCAAAGTCTCAAAGGAGCTGGCATCTGAAGCTGTCCTCTATTCTTCACACAGATGGGCACATGCATTCTGCTTCCCCCCACAAACTATTTTTAAAAATATATAAGCATCCAAAGTGGGCATTCTTTACAAAAACAGATATCTTGAAATGCCCTTTCCATGACATGCTGCTCACTTCTTGCCAATGCATAATTGGTAAGAGAGTGAGCATCTAGCCTCCTGCCTTAGGGAGGACTCATGGTTTACTCTTTTCCTGCTTCATTGGAGCCATCCTGAGAATAGAAACCTTTTAGGCAAGCAGCCGAAATCCTGATGTTTAGGTTGCACACAGCATCGTGTTTACCAGTTCAGAGATGCCCCACTTCTTCCCTTGGGCTAGTCAAGGTTTATAATTTGAAATGTGAAAAAGATAGAGAACAGAGACCTAGGGCCATTTACCAAACAACAATACAAGAAATAGCAATGGTATTGATATTTATGTAAGAGACATAGAAGATTCTGGGAGGTAGACAAGTTTTGTTTTGTGAAGAGTTCAAGAATATACATGTGTCCTCAAATAAGAACAAGTGACCTAGCAGGCACTAGTGAACACATTCAAGAATTGGAAGTGTGTTGTGGAGGTGTTTGCGCCATTGAAGAGTAAAAGGAGGATGTCTGAGGCTTGTTGTCCTGTCAGTCTAGCCAACTGATGAGCATCAACGTTCAGGAAGAGACTGTCTCAAAAAATAATATGAAGAGCAATTAATGAAGACAACTGTGGTGACATCTGCTTCCCCCAATGTGCGTGCACACGTGCATGTGCGCGTACACACACACACACACACACACACACACACACACACACACACACACACACACCACTAACACATAAGCACAAATTCTAGTCATAGAAAATTGTCATATAAAGTCAGAGAAAAGAAGTGAGAGCAGAAGGGAAGGAGGGAATGAGCAGGAATCTTCTCTGCATTAGGTATAAAATCAATTAGGTATTTTTAGTGAATAAATTTAGGGGAACGTGAGAGAGCTGAACAAGGAACCAGACTCCCAGACAGCATCTGTTTTGTTCTCTACAAAGGAAGAAAGTTATTCTTTTAATTACCAAGATGGGGAAAGTTGCCCAGAGGAAGAGAATGAACACTTTCTTGCAACAAACAGCATCATACTTTAATAGCTGAGCAACTGAGCCCAGATTTTCTTAGTGTAAGGCATGAAGAAAGATGGAGAAGATGTCTTACAAAGACCGATTTCTAAGAAAGAACACGGGTTGTTCTCCATGTTTCACACAGAGGAAAGTATAGTGAACATGTAGAGACCATGGTAGGAAGCTAGGGATCAGTTTGGGTTACTGAGCAGAGATTCGCAATGAGATGAACACAAAAATCCTTTGTGCTGTGAAGGAATACAGAATACAGGCAAGGGTGGGCGTCTCCTTTAATCATTACCCTATAGAATTAAAGGTATAATGGAGATTCATTTAGTGAGAGGAGAGAATTCCTCACCCACAGATTTTTCCCTTTGTATCATACTGTGGTCTAGGGAGAAATGGCAGAGGAGTCCCTGTTTGCAGTCCACTGAGTTAGGTGCAGTGCACTCAGGGCTCTTCATTCAAGGCAACATGCATGGGCCACAAATCAGGTGCACTGTGGCCACCAGTGTGCCACTTCAAAGGGACCAATTAAACTTGGTTTGGGAAGAGTGCCTGTAGCACATAGGCCCTTTAAAATGAATCATTGAAACTCAGCCTACAGAGGAGAAAGTAAATAAGATGCACTCAGACATGGTATGCCATCTATTTTTAAAAAAGAAAAAGACTTGACAATATATCAGCCATCAATAGGAAATGGGGAACATGAAGGAAAGAGAATCAGGCTGCCCCCAGGCGCTGTGAAACTAGCCCTTACTCTGTCGGAAAGTAGTGACTTAGGAATGTTGCTCAGCATATGGGTCTCAGTCTTCTCATCTGTAAAATGGATAAATTAACTTTGAAGGCTTCTTGTCCTGTCCTCAGAATGGTGTGGGGGCAGGGAAGACACTTGACCATTATCTTGGAAAGCAGTATTGTCACTAAAAAAAAAAAAAAAATCCATTGATTGTCTGCTACTAAAAGGATACCCTATACATATTTTTCCATTCTAAGCACTGATCCATAGGATGAGCAATGAATCCAAGTTGTCATTATAAATCACATCAATTATTATGGAATGTACAATTTGGAGCTATGAATGGAAGGGTTTTTTTTCTCCCACCTGACTCGTGTACCTAAAGAATGCTCTGAGATTTGTATATCGGTCACTGATGCACCAGTGTTCTAATGAACAGCCCATGCAAATGATCATGTAAAATCACTTAGAATAATTGGGTGCTTATAAAATGACCACATGTAGTCATCAGAAAAAAATTACATAGAGCTACTATAGAAACTGCGCTTCCCAATCTTCCCCTTGACACCTGAGGGAAATCCAAATATAAGAGAAAATCTCAGAAATTAAGCATTCATTTTAAAGTTATACAGATGAGAGAGGGAATCTCCTTTAGAGGAGAATCCTTTGTGGCTTGGATGCAGTCCCTTCAAGCAACAACAGAATGTGGCTCAATATGAAGCACTTTTTGATGAACTAAATGTCTTCTGGCATCCCCCCAACAACCCTGGGCCAATTGTCCAGGAAGTGATAGGAAGAACCTTGGGGACATTTTCCAATCTAGTAGTAATTTAACAGTTCACCTCATTCCATGCTTCCTAAACTCATTGTGCAGTCATTTCAAATGTTAGTTGGCAGTGTGTTGAGTCATGTTTGGTAGAAATTCCCCAGCACGCTTCATTACCTAACCAATAAAGCAATCTTGTAGAGTTATTGAATCATGGCATGCTTGCTGTATTACCACCCTCTTGCTTTTATTTTGATATGTGATTGCTCCCCTGGACTATTGCTCAAGAGGGACAGACGTGTTTTATAACCTTAAAAAATAAGTTCTTCCCATCAGGTATGGAAGTCCCCCATCCCAATACAACATGCCCTGCTAGATGATAACAGACAAACAAAAGCACACAGTAACATCAATCTAAACACACAGCCGAGCCTGTTGCTCTGTTATTTTAATCTGCTATAGTCTAGCAGAGGAAAAAGACAACTTACTGTCGTCCTTCCCTACAGAGCAAGCTGTTTTCATTCCAGGTTTCTTTAGCTGGAGACTCATCCTGGGATAGGTAAGTCCATTCCATCTTGTAAAGAATAAACAGGTTTGCATTAGATGGAGAATCTGAGCTGTAAAACAGTAAGTAGGCTGGTAGCAGGATGGGGAATGCTCATAGTTGATAGGACTGACGCAACTACTCTGGGATTCCCACAATGGCCACTAAGATGCTGGTAAAGGAATACTGTGTCTAGAGCTTCCGGCTTCAGAAAGAGTGGAGAAATATACTGGTTAGCTTTAATGGTCAACTTGACATAGCCTAAACTCACCTGAGAAGGGAGTTTCAGTTGAGAGATTGCACAGATCAGTTTGTCTTGACTATTATATAGGATATATTATATATTATATAGGATATATTATGTATTATATAGAAGGTTCTGCCCACTGTGGGCAGCACCATTCCCTGGACAGGTAGGACTGGGCTATATATCAAAACCATCTAAACATGGGCCTAGGAGTGGACCAGCAAGAGCATCCCTCTGAACTTTCTGCATCAGTTTTTGTTTGAATTCCTATCCTGCCTCCCCTCAGTGATAGACTATGACCTGCAATGTAAGGAACATAAACCATTTACTTCACTATGTTTTATTATAGTAACAGAAATAAAGCTGGAACGGGAAGTCAAATCATCCTACAGAAAATTTCAAGAGTTCAATTAACCTCCATAGAAAAATTAAAGTGGTGGAAGGAGGATTCAAGTTCACCAGAATCAATCTCATCTTACAATCCTATGTAGGAGCTGAGGAGTTAGCTCAGGGTTAGAGCAGTTTCCTAACAGAGGAAGGTCCTGCGTTTTTCTGTAGCAATTTATTTTCTAAAGGCTAGTACAAAAATCTTTGCCTAAAAGAGTGACTAAATATCCATTCTAATTATTAAACTTAGATTTCCTTAAAATTATGCAGAATACTTTATTGTACAAAACACAGTCTAGACATCAGAAAGACAGTATCTCTTTTAGATTTCATAGTTTTTAAAGGACTAATAAATATGTCTGACTAGAACAATTGTGCAGTTGTACATGGACTGTTGAGAGATCTGGCAGGTGACATCCAAGGACTTGGATAACAGATGTACTGCGCTATCATGCCTATTTTTATTCCCTTCAAGAACGGTTTATTTTGAATTTTGTCGAATGTCAGACATGGCAGCCATGAACACCCAAAGTCGTGAAGGCCTGACATCCAGTTACCATAGATAGCATCATTACGGGAGGTTGTTTCCAAGCCGGACTTTGTGCTAGGTGACTGGATAGTAGATGACATTGAATGTAGATGAGGACATGGCAGTTTGAATCTTTAAGGAGAAAGGATTGCAGAGAGGCAAATATGAACCGTATGCAAAGCTGAATCCCCAGGAAGGGTCCCCATGGATAATCAGGTCCACATGAAGCACGGTGCCTGCATTAGAAGGTAGAACTAGGCAGAATACATATATTCTATGCTGCTGGGAGAGCCCTGCACTGTCCCCTGGCTCTTGATAGGACATTTATCTGTTTAAACTGTAAAGATAATCAGCTCCCAGAAACAATTATATGCTACTCAGATCTGACTAATGAGCTATGCTCCAAATACAACCAATCAAGACTGAGCAATCCCATACTTCATTTGTATAGGTGGACTTGTGTGGGAAGCTGGGTATGAACTCTCTGTAGACTCTACCTTTGCTCCCTAACAATGTATCAATATTTAAGTGCATTTCAGCACAGGACTGCTTTATACTTTTTTTTAAAGGAAAACTTTTTTGTTGTTCTGAATTATTTCTTAGAAAGCTATGTGATATAAGAATAGAATATTAATCTCACCACTAATATTTGGGATTGTGTGATGAAATTAACCATCAAAAAGACATTAAAAACCTTCCCTCCTCTCAACTATAAAGATGCATCTATAATTTGTATAAATATGCTCATAATTATTTTACTTTTATTTCTCTCTGTGTGTATATTTGTGCACACATGTGAGCCTCTGTGTGTGTGTGTATGTGTGTGTGTTCTGTGAATATATGCCATATGTACGCAGGTACTCATAAAAGCCAGAAGATTTTGGATCCTCCAGGATGTGGTTGTGTACAATTCTGTTGTAGGTTCTCAGAACCAACTCAGTTTCCATGGAAGAGCATGGGAGACTCTCAGAGGCTGAGCCATATCAGCAGCCCCACAGTCCCAGAACCATCTAATACTGAAAGGGGCACACATGTCTTTAGTTACCACTCCAAGTCTCCTTTCTCAAATCTGAGGTCTTTTATAACATCTTGATAGCATGCCTGACAATCACTTGCACTTAGAATTCTGAATGGTCTTTGGAATTGATTTCAGGCTATTAACCATCCACTTTAATAAGAAACAATATGAATAAAAGCAGAGTTTTTAAGTTGTAGGGCCCCATTTTCCTGGTGCGATATGCTTGATACAATTGCTGCATGTGCAAGTATCAGCAGCAAAAAATGTATTCGGGTTTGGAAAACAGCTCATGTTAAAACCTTGCCTTTTAGGAAACAGAATGCCACAGTGGGAAAGTTGTTTGCTCAAGAGTCATAATTGAATCAATGGCATATGACACATGGGGCTCTAGTCCCCTAAACAGCATGGTGACAGATCACCTCTTTCCCTCCCTCTTCTTAGCTCTCTTCTTTCACAGAGAGTTGGTTACTTAAGAAGTCATTGGCCAAAAGCCACTTTATACATACAAAACCCTGAATTGGGGCTGAAGTCACTGGCGTATTGCCTTTGTGCTCACAAGTGACCCCACAGTCAGAAAACTGCCACGCTCAGTTTGATATTTGCTTTTGATGTCTTGAGATACTTTATCATTTTTAAGCAAGGGTCTCTGAACTCTCATTTTGTGTAGGGCTGTGCATGCGAGGCAGCCAGCCGGATTGGAAAAGAAAGAATTTCATAAAAAAAAGTTAATAAAAAATCAATAACTAACTACATAATTGATGCAGTAAAAAAACACTATGTTTGTTTAGTTGAGTAATGTCAGCTATTTACATTAAGTTCTTCCAAGTGCTTCATTAAATTCTGTGGTGATGGGGAAGAAAAAAATCCAAACAAATGTCCTGGTGTTGAAGAATAGTATAAAGACAAATATCACACCCATGCATGCACGCATCCATGCATGCATGTGCACGAGCGAGTGTGCACACACATGCGTACACACACACACACACACACACACATACACACACACACACACACCAAACAAATGAACAAAACCAGAAAACAAAAACTATTTGCATTTTAAAACAAGTACCACTTTCTAGCAAAATGACCCCAAAGTCAGTCATCCTTATCTTTGTAAGAATAAGAAAGTGTGTGAGAAGAGGAACAGACTGTCAAGACTTACAAAATCACTGCAGAAGGAGACCATCTGCTATAAGCAGAAAAACCCTGAAAAACAGACCAGAGCACTAACAATATGGAAGGAGCTTGATCTGAGTCTGGAGAGGCCATACTGAGAAGGCAGGAGATCCAGAAACTCCATGGCAACCAGGGAGTAGAAGCTACCATGTCATGGATAAAGAAAGCAAGATGGGGAAACTGTAAAACCAGTAAGACAGAGCAGATAAAGGCAGATAGACAAACACACAGATAAATAATATATCATATATAACTATATATTTTATATATATATATATATATATATATATATATATATATATATATATATATATAGAGAGAGAGAGAGAGAGAGAGAGAGAGAGAGAAAGACAGACAGATGTGATGATGATGATGATGATGATGATGATGACAATAGATAGATAGATAGATAGATAGATAGATAGATAGATAGATAGACAGATAGATAGATAGGCAGGCAGACAGATAGATAGTTACAGATCAATGAGAGAAATAGATAATAGTAGATAGATGATTGATATGTGAATGGATGTATTGACATACAGAATTCACTTTTCCCAACATATAGTCATGAAATAATACATTTTTTGGTGACAATTTTCTAGAGCACAACAGTATGAAAAATAGAAATGGCCATCAACACACAGCAGCTGACAAATGCCTCCTCTGTCCACTTTATAGCTCCACCTATGTGGCTGGATAGAGCAACAGGAACTCCACTGTGAACCATGAGTCTGGGGGCCCAGGAAATACAAGCAAACGGAACAGAACACAGCGTTGTATCAAATCTCCTCCCACCCCACCAAAAATCAATATTAAAAAGAGTGATTTCTGTAATATATGCATGCATTTAGCTTGCAAAGGTTTTAGGGTATTGGTTTAATAACTTGACTTTAGAGAGAACGCAAGTAGTATGTGCTGTGATATGACTGGCTATTTCTAATGTTTTGTTTATAGAGGACATCTTTCTGGTCTTTTGTTCTTAAAAGATAAAACACAATTCATAAATCCTCTCAACATTGTGATTTTTAGGACCCCACACTCATGATATTTATCCTATCCTCATAAGAGCTTCTTATTTCATTAGACCACAAGGACAGGTCAGAAGGAGCAGCATGAGAAAAGACACTCTGGCATTGTTTTCCTCCTGATTCTTTTCAGGCCTTGCGGACTTCAACCTTACATTCTGCCTCATGAAAGCTACCCACACACATTGACCACGTGGATATTCACCGCTAAAATCCAAATTCCCATATCCAGGGAGACTGTTTAATAGGATACCCTAGGCCATTTCATAAGGCCCACATTTCTGCATGATAACTGTGTACTTTCTAGTTGTTGTGACCAAATACCTGACAAGAAACAATGCATGGAAAGACTGGCTTATATTCACTCATAAATCAAGAAGAAAAAGTCAAGAATGATGGGAGGAGACATGGCAGCCTGAACTCAAGGCAGTTTGTCATACTGTATCAGTAATGCAGAGAGTGGACAGGAAGTAAGGCGGGACTATAAAACCTCAAGATCCTCTGCCCACAACAGACTTCCTCTTTCCAAGCTCTTCCTTCTAAAAGGCCCACCACTTTCCAAAATAGTGTCTCTCTCCTCCAGCTGGAAAGAAAGTATTAAAACACATGAACCTGTGGGGGCATATTTTGCATTCAAACCAAAATAGGTGACTTGTTTTCAGTATGGCAGCAATTGGGAGTCATCATGCAAGAGACACCATTTTCATTGTCCCATCATACAGCATAAAGAAGAGAGAACGCTAAGAGAAACACGGGCAAGCAGCCTCAGGACTCTGAAATCTTACAGTACTGCAATGTCATTTCAGGACACAGAATGGCACTGGACATGCCTGTGTCACATTACAGAAGCAGCAGCAGATATAGCATGGGCTTTCTGTGGCCAAAGCAGAGGAGACATTTTTAGAGAAAGAATAATAATCACTTATCAGATGCCCATGGCTAGTAGTGAACATACAGGAGATCTTCTGCAGGCAGTATGGGACTAGGGATCAGGGAAAGCCTGCTCAGTTCAGAACAGCTTAATTGTAGCTGACCTTACTAACTTATTTTCACTATTTGTATAGGAACAGTGGGCTGGGTCTTAGTACTCGGTAATGTCCCATCTTTCTTTTGTAAACCATTATTGGGTGATAGAAATGTCAATCCACGTTAACAGCATTGTTGAGGCATTACTTGGAAAGATTAAAGCCTACAGCACACATGAGTGATGGGGATTAACACCCATAGAGCTCCATGTTCAGCCCAGAGGAATCTGCGGGGTTCTATGGTCTGCATTCACACTGGGATGCAATCACTTTATGAGCATCAGTGCACTTATGTATACCCTACAATCACTAACCCATCTCTGGACCTCTCACTTTACTCCTTTTGCATCTGGTATCCAGGGATAATGTTTGTCGCTAGAGCTGCTGACTTTGGACGCTAGAACAGTGGTGAATGGCTCATTCTACTTTCCACAAAAAACCACTACTGTTTTGTGTTAACTCTGCATGTGTAGAGAAAGGAGCGTGAGATTATGTCCTTGGTCATTGATGTTAAGGACAGATAAGGTATGGTCAATCTCTTCATGAAATGAATAAAACATGATACTACACTAATGAGAATTTGGGTAGAAATGATGACTGTGCTAAAGTCGCATCCCATGTTTCCCAGAAGCAATATAATTTATGTATAATGGCCATATTTACTTCAGAAGGGCCAAAATATTCAATGGCAATGGAAGCCACTAATTTACCTAATCAATCAATCAATCAATCAATCAATCTTCTGCACAGGTAGTTAAGTGATACAACCTGTGATGTTTCTCCAAGCAGCTATGGAATCCATGTGTTTGTTCAGTGCGTGGGATAATCTGTGATCAAACTGTAGCACCCCACAGGAACAGAAGGGAGCAGGTCAAAGATGTGGGGTTTGGAATTCAAAGGGAACACTGAGGCAGATTTCCTTTGGAGTAAGACATTTATTAGAAGAGATATTAGTATCATGATATGCAGGTAAATAGCAGCAAGCCAGGCTATCTGAAAAGAGTTCAGGCCCCTGAGGCAGAATAGGGGTCCCTTCTTAGAAGTTTCAGAGTGAAGAGAGGCCCTTTGCCACATGATAAATGAATAGCTGATAGATAGCACATGCTATGATATCAGACTGTCTCTAATTTCAGCAAGATACTAGGTAAAGAGAGTGTCTGCCAGCCTAGGGTCAGTATGAAGAATTTGCTGTGAGGATAGGGAAAGACCCCTGCAAATAGCCATCATCTGGACAGGGCCTAGTCCAGGATCCACCAGGAGGGAGGTGAGAAGGCAGGAATCACCTGCATGAGAGCGCTTGGGCATCCAGCCTACACACCTTAACATAATTCTTGGAAAAGAAGTCTCTCAACCTGGAGCTTTTTTTCCTTTAAAAGCTAATATCTGAGTGTGAGTGTGAGTGTGAGTGTGTGTGAGTGTGTGAGTATATATCTACAGATGCATTAATATATTATTGCCATCCATGTTCACTCCAAAATAGATATTGAGCCTTATTGGGTCTATCAATAATTTATCAAACTAATTTCTTGTATAAAGCAGAGAAAGGGGCATGGGAAAAAGAGAAAGGGAGAGAGAGAGAGAGAGAGAGAGAGAGAGAGAGAGAGAGAGAGAGAGAGAGAGAGAGAGAATGAAATAATGCTGAGTCATGGACAATATGGATAGAAACTGTGAATGAAGGTAGAGCCGGAGGGCAGCTCATGGTGATAAAATGCTTACCTAGCATTCTTAGTTCCTGGGTTCTACCCTAGGCAGAAAGAATGCAGAAGGGAGTTGGGAGAGCACATAATGAGAAAGGCAAGGTAGACTTGTAAGTGTGTTGACAGCTTGCCATTTAGTTGCCTGGTTATCCATTTAACTAACCTAAGTCTGAAACATTTTTGGACCCTTGGGAAAATTAGCTCTATGATCATCTTAGAGAATTGAGCTTAGGCTATAGCAATGGGCATGATCATACTTAGATATAAAACTAAGTAAGTAAGGTCTTTATGGGTGGAATGAGTGAATCATGTCTTAAACTGACAGTCATCACATAAAGAAAAACAAGTGTAGATAAAACGCAGTCTTAAATCAGCAATTGTAGAGCATGAAGAGTGTCATGTCAGGAGCATGCATTTCTTTGTTCTTTACCATAGCCTAGGTTTATTACTCTGTAAAGTGAGTGTGCTGGAAAAACTTTCAAAGATAATATCAATATTTCTTGAGATGGAAATGCTATCACGTTATGCAGCTGGATCTTGGTCATGTGATGCTCAAGCAACTCTCTATGTCCATTTGTGCTGAGAATCCGGAAGACATTTTGTCAACCGCACTTCCTCCTTTGAAGCTATTTGATACTTCACTTAGGTTGAAGTGACAAGATTTATCCCACCCATTATGAATTCACACATGGAGTATAAATACATATTTACATAAATTCTAAACTATCTGTTCTGTTTTTCATTCCCAGATATGCTGGAAAGCTCCATGGAAGTTATTTCAACATGGGTGGGAGTCAGCCTGGAGCAACACTACCTCCAAAGAATAGTCTCAGTACAAAGAGCCAAAACGAAACTGGAAGACTGGGCTATAAAGCGTGAACTACATACTTGCATCTGTTCTTGCTCATCACCGTCAACTTCCTATTTAAAATTTATCATAACTGCCAGTTATGAATATCAAGTTACAACCAAATGTATGAGATGAAAACATCAAGGTCTACAAATGTATGAAAATGCCAGGCCAAGAAACTAGACTCTGTGTGTGTGTGTGTGTGTGTGTGTGTGTGTGTGTGTGTGTGTGTGTGTGTGTGTGTGTGTGTTTGTGTGTTTCAAAATTGAGTAACTTGTGAATTTCCATTATTCTGTACTTTCCACAACCCTCCAGTCTGATAGGAATTGCAAACAGACCTGTAAGGTCTAAAGTTCCCCCAGGGAAATGAATTACAAAATAGAATACAGACGCCTCTGTAATAAAACATTAAAAAAATGAGTTGTGTTTACAAGTAGCTGAGAAGCTGAGAAGTGACACCTGGTGTGATTTCTACACTTATTTTTGTTGCCCCCTCTCTCTTTCTGTAACTGTGTCATCTCTCTGCTCTCTGTATCTTTATCTGTCTCTCTGTCTCTGTCTCTCTCTGTCTCTGTCTCTCTCTCTCTCTCTCTCTCCTTTCTTAGTTCTCCACAGGGGCACACAAATGGAATGATTTCAAATATCATACACTAGATAGAGGACAAGAGATGAGGATGCAGCTGGTTTGATAGATTGCTTTCCTAACGAGAATGAAACTCAGCTTTCACATTCCAGTCTTGCATAAAACTGGATGTGATAGTACCCACTAGTGAGCCTAGCACATAGGAGGCAGAAGGGGAGTCCAGAACTCGAAGGGCATTTTTGGCTACATAAAAGCTCTCAGGCAATCAAGAAATATTGATTTTTTCATTGCCAGATGATAATACAAAAGAATTTCCCCTTTATTTGATGCATATTTATTTTCAGTCTTGGTAGCTATATTTTAATTTTTTCAGAGGGTCAAAATATACAAAAATATCAGCAGATGCCAAAGAACAACCTGGACTCTGAAAATTTACTACATTGAAGATGCAACATGCTTAGCAGAGAATCTGTACCCATAGGTGTCTTGGCAAACAAATATTCCAGTCACTAGAGAAGAGTATTTACTACTTGCTGGATGTAGTGGCCCACCTGAGTTTCTAGCACTCAGAGAATCTTGAGTTTCAGGGCAGTCTGGGCAACACACTTTCTATCCAAATATGTGTATCGGTTTCTTCACTTTAATTACAATTGCATCAAAATCACATAAAAAACTTCTGGCCTTTGTGATAATTTTGTAACAATACAAAGCCAGGTGTATACTTCCCATTAAAAATTAATATTTGCTGAAATTAAAATGTACCATATGCTGTGTTCATTACACAATACTGCGAAGGGAAAATAAAAGACAAGCCATTCTGGTCCCAGGTGGCCCCTGTTTCAGAGTCAGATTTAACTTCTAATTTGATTGCAACTCTGGAAATTAGCACTTAGCATGGCTCAGACCCCAGACAGACCTACGTCCCAGAGGCATCTGGAGTTCTATGACAAAGCTACCTTTGTAATAACAATAAGGCAGGGATGCAGACAGGGCACACTGACTTGACATGCAGAAAGAACACTCCGTGCACTTCTGAGGGAACAGTATCTACACCCTGGGCCATAGCCAGTGTTATTCTAGAACAGGCTTTAGTTCTATCCGTTTTAAACTGTACCCCATGGGTTCTTCTCCATGTCTTCCTCTCTGCTTTTCTCCATCCTTTGTGTTTACTTCATTTCCTTGGGGCTGAGAACTGCCATGGCCCATAAAAGCCAGTCCTGTGTTGAACTCTACAGGGTGGCTGACTGCTTACAAACATCTGATTTTGCAGAGTAGAAATACTGCAGGTTGTCAGTCCAATTTATTTAGGTTGTTTTTATTTCCCTTGATAGACATCTGTCATTTGCCTCTATCTGACTTTACACTCTCGTTTACTTGGACAGTCTTTTCATATGTATCGACTTAGCTTCCACCAACCCAAAATCAAAGGATGTCATGGAATAGCATCTGAAATCTAAAGCATAGATCTCCCCTCTCTTCTGTGACCCGCCTACCTCCATGACCCACCAACATATTGGGTAAAGGCTTTGGTTTATGACTCAGTGTCTTGTTCTAGAACTTTGAATGTTTATTCAACTGCTTCATGAGTGGCACTTAGATACTCATTTGCATGTTAGCCCAAGGAGAATTAGAAAAGTTGCCACCACTGCTCACCAGACAAGCCAGAGGTCTGCAGGCTCTGCAAGGACTTATCACAAAGTGGAGTTTGCCCAGAGGTTTATTATAAGAGACAGTCACATCTCTACTCCCACGCCTAGCTTCTCTCCATGATCCCCACCTGCAGGGCACTCAGATCTTTGGACATTGTCCAGTCATGAAGTGTCAAATGTATATGACTTAAGAAGCAGATGCCTGAGGCCCAGAGTTCACTTTCCCTGCACGGTAGAGGAGGTCCCTGTCTGGATTACAGAGATAATCACCCATCCCTCCAGTTCCTTCCCTTTCATTTTAACTCCGAGTCATGGTTCTACATAAATGGTTCCATGATATAATTAGTCTCACTGATTGATTTGATTAGTTTCTAATCCCACTCCTTTCTTCTTTTTCTTTTTGGAATTAGGCAAGATAAGACATTAAAATCCCCTCTTTACGCATCTCTAATCCCGGCTTGAGAGGCATTAACAGTTTGGCGCATATCTTTGTATGCTTTTTGTCTATGATTTTAAATGTGTTACATGGATAATAAAAATACACAGTATACCCAAACTTTATTCCAAGCTGTGAGATCAGAGTTCATATTAATTATAATTACATAAAATTAAAAGATCTGCATATTGGACACACTAGGCAGATTTCACACACTCAGGTTTTGTAACTCTGGTCCACTATAGCAGAGAATATAGACCAGACACAATTTCTCCAGGTTAGTAAGTTCTGATAGATATCAAGTAATATATGGAACACAGACCATCTCCTGCTCACAGCAATTAGACTGAAGCATTTTGCCCTTGCACGTAATTTTTGAATTCTGGTCTTTTCTAATGCCAGTCATATGCAGTAAAACAGCTGTACCCAACAAACCATCCACATATCAGTGATCTGTACTGGAACACGGATACAGTCTGGGATCATTTAATGTGTAAGATACATGCAGTACTCTCAAGTTTCAGTGGGTTTACTTGGACAAAGCATCATTAGAAGCAGGTACATTTGTCCTAACTGTCAATGAACTAGAACATGATTCTTTCACCTTACATACGATTCTCTGAATACCACTATGCTGACATAAACAGGCAGGGGTTTATGACAATGTGTGGTGGCTGCAGATACAACAAGTGCTTAGGCTGCGTATGCTTAACTCTGGTCTGAAACCTGGGAGCCAAATCACTTGTGATAGAGTCTCGTATCTCTGCAGCTGGCACAAATGACAGTCTGTCATCCTGTGTGGAGTCAACTAGGTATGAGGATCAGACAATAGATGCTTTCTGGTAAGTTCCTTGAAAGGACCTCATTCTAGCAAGAAAGAGATTTCAGAAATCTGCTCAACATTTTCCTCATACATTTCTGCAATGTAGACAAAGAAGTGTGTGTGTGTGTGTGTGTGTGTGTGTGTGTGTTGAAAGGTAAAGAGGCTCTGGAAACTTTTCAGTTGTCTTTGGACAGCACTTCCCAGAGTTAATATAGCTTGGTATGGCACCAAAAGTCCAAATCTTTGTGATTTAATGCTGGAATATGAACAAGGAATCTGAAAGCCAAAGGAGAATTTACAGGTCAAAAAAGCATAAGGTGATATATCTAGTGTCTAAAAAACTCATTATAGGTTTTGCTGAAAATGGGCAAATTGTGAGACACTAAACACATGCATACGTACTCGCAGGAACACACATATTCATGCTTGTACACGCTCATCACACATATACACATATATGCATACACATTCATGAACATATATACATGAACACACACATATACAATTTACACATGTCCATTCATGTGTAGTTGCAATTATGCATGCATATGCAACCATAAAAACACAACACAAACATGGATACATATGCTCATACATGCAAACAAAGAAATGTGCCCACATGCCTAGATGCCTAGATACATCTACATACATACCCATAGATATTCAAATGTGTACACTTATATATATATATATATATATATATATATATATATATATATATATCCCACACACACATCAATAGATAGACATACACTTGAATATATGCACCCATACACAACCACAATCATACACATATCCATATTCTCAAACACATATATAATATACATATGAAAAAGCATCTGATTGTCCATGCACTGATGTGTGCACAGATATCCTTATAGATGTACCAAGCACACACAGAGAACTTTTGCTTTGTATGATTACCACCCAAAACCAAAAGCTGCATTGCTGCATAAATAAATCATTTGGATAGCTCTCTGTGTGAGTACAATTGATCGCACCTCTGCACTGGGGTCAGGCATAGTATATCTATAGCCTGGCCTGACCCATGTTTGTATATAAAATATGATATTAAAGAAAGTCTCCCAGTAGCTTGCCTTGTCTGGGAGGCTTGCAGCCTATCAATCATTCATTCCTGTTCACCCACACCAGCCTCAACCACAAGCTGTAAGCCTGAGTAAGTTAGAGGCCCTCAAGGGAAGGCTCTCTCAGGGAATCCAGAATCTGCATCACAGACACCATGCATCACCTCCTAGTTTTTCTAGGTGTTCAGTGGGAATTTGCTAGAAGAGCAGCAAGAGACAAGTAACTCAGTACTGTTAACTTGATGACCCAACATGAATAGACAATCTCTTCTGAAACTTGCAGAGAACACTGAAGATCTGCAAGGGACAAAAGCGGACAGCATGGGAACAGCATGTCTTCTGAGACACCAGGAGTCCTTATGCTGAACACCAGTGGCATTTCAGGCGAAGGGATTGTTGGTTCTGAGGTAGCATCTATGTGCTCCTAACATGTTTAATAGCCTCCCTGGTTATGTACCTACCCTGTTATATAAAGGTAGTATCATAATCCCAACCTCAGACAGTGACAAGGAAAAGTATCTCTAGAGATGGCCTACTATACCCCAAATAAAAGTTTATTTCTGGTTCTGCCTTACACAGCAGAGAGAAAAGTATGTTCTGTCAAGAATCTATATAATCTACAGTTGAGCACACAGGTGAGTGCATTTGACTTCGATGATGTCACAAAGTCCCACAGGCTGGATTGCCAAAACTATAGAAGTGCTCTCCCTACATTCTGAAGTCCGGACACTAGACTCTAAGACAGGAACAAGCTTTGTGTCTTTGGGCTCCATGTGATGGTTCATCTTCATTGTCAGTTTGACTGGATTCAGAATCCCCTAGGAGACACACATCTGAATGTGTCTGTAAGTTTCAGCTGAAAAGGAATGCTCACACTGAATGTGGAGAACAGAGACGTGATCTGGAGAAACACATTGAATACAAAATGAAAAAGAGGAAGGCTTTCAGGGTTCTCAGCTTCTTGGCAGCAGATGTGACCTGCTAGCTCATACTCCTGCCAATACCCCTCCCTCACCATAAGGGACTGTATTCTCTCAAACCATGAGCCAAAACAAATCCCTTTGTTATGTATTTCGTCACAATAAGGAAAGAAGCAATTAAGTCAAATCTCTCTTTCTAGCTTGTAGAAAATCATCTTCTCCTCATGGCTTCCATTCTCCAAGCCTAAGTCCCAATTTCCCCTTCATCTATAGATACCAGCTATGTTGTGTCGGGGGTCACAGTAATGATGCTATTATTAATAACTCTGTAATGACCCTGTCTTTGAGAACAGTCCCATTCCAGTGTACTTCAAATGAAGACTTGAACATAAGGTTTTAGAGAGGGAGGGAGGTTACAGGAGGTCATTTCCAGCCACAACGGTATGCTTCTCCTGTCACTAATCACTTGGCTCTATCACAGACCTCAGTTTTATTGTTCATTCTAATTTCAATACAGGGAAAATAGATTTCTGGCCTGAGGAGGCAGTGCAAAAGGATTCAACCCAAGTGACTGGCTGTTTCTCTTGTCTCTTAACTATACTCAAACAGAACTTCATCTGTTTCCTTCCACTGAGGGAGGCTCTGTTGACTTAGATAAAAGATAAATCTTACTGCTTACATTCAAAAAGTAATTCTGCAGGTAGTTTCTTTCCATCACCAGGTTTGTCACAGCCAGTCTTTCCTGGAATACCAGAGGAGAAATTAACCACATTTGGATGATCAACTACGTTGTTCAAGTCAGTTTTGGAACACAAAACATCTATAGGTAATGTTCAAATGAATGAGCATGGTTGCATTCCTATACAAATTTATGACAAATAGGGTTTGTAAAGTTGGGGACCCAGAATATGGAGTAAAATAGACGACGTCTTAGAATATTGCTTGTGTTATTTAGTGTACAATTTTAATTGCTACTAGCCATGGTTTGGTTTAATGCAGAGATGAAATATATCGGGATATGGAGATGTGAAAAGTGCCTATACCAAAACATTTCAAATACTGGATACTAGTGACTACTTTAAAGTGGATTTTCTTTTATTTCTCTTCCTTCTTTATTTTATTTTTTGGTTGACCATATTGCCTCCGGCTCTGGTTTCTAATTTCTTTCCTCTTTAAACCTCCTGTCAACCTTCCCAAGAATAAAGTTGTTCTGTTAAAAACACCCATCTCATAAACAGCTTTATCCACAGGCAAGAGAGAAATGAGAGGAGGCCATGAAATCTGCCTCCAAATATCAGGCTTATGAGAAATAAATCTGAACTCTGCTTTCAAATCACTCCAAACACGTCATCCTCAAAGCTAAGGTGACTGTGGGCTTGAGCTTGTCCTGTGTTATCAGGGAACTCAAGAGAGTGGGATACAGAAGATACAGTAGCATACAGACTGGAGGCAACAGCAATCAGAGGAATTGATTAACAGTTGGGTATGTGTCCTGAAATAAAGACTCCCTGTTAAATGAGAAGAGTCATTCCTCAGAATCAAATATTACTAGTTTGTTTGTTTTTGTTTGTTTGTTTGTTTGTTATTTGTTCCCTCTTAGTTTTATTATTTTGAGACAGGGTCTCATAATTGCTAGGCTGGCCACAAACCTACTATGACACTGGGGATAACCTTGATCTACTGATTACGGAACCTACTACCTTTACTGCCCAAGGGCTAGAATTACAGACATGTGCTATTTGGTTCTGAGAAGTCTTGGTTCCAAAGTTGATAGGAGCTAGGTTGGTGGTTTGAATATAAATGGATCATGTAGGTCCAGAGGGACAGGCGGTATTAGTAGGTCTGTGCTTATTGGAATAGATCTACCTTTTTTGTTTTTTTTTTTTTAGGAAACTGGGTCTTTAGGTCTGAGAAGCTGAAAGCAGGACTAGTAGTCACAGTTCTTTTCCTACTAGCTATATAAACTCACAGCTGCCTCTTCAGTACCATGTGTGCCTGCATGCCACCACACTTTTTGCCATGACAATGGGCTGAACCTGTGAACTGTAAGCCAGACCATTTAATGCTTTTCTTTATAAGAGTTGTTGTGGCCATGTTATAGTTTTAAAGCAATAGAAATAGTAACTAAGACACTGGAGATATTGTAAAGGAACCAATCCAAATTCCCATAAACCCAAGTGTGGTCTGGAAGACAGTGCACTGTCTGCTATCACTGGAGACAGAAAATTCACCTGATAGTCCTGAGACCATGAGTGAACTATGGTGCCACACAGTGCTGTTGACTGGGAGAACCTATGAGGCACCCATGCAATGTCTCACACTTCACCACTTTAAACTATGGCTATTGAGGTAGATATGAATCAATAGAAAGTAATCAGAAAAGTAATTCAACACAGCTAATAGAAAACTACAGAGTCACTCCAAGACAGTGCACAAAAATTTCCAAATTGCCTCCCAGCCCGACATTCTGCCATGTACAGGGTTATGATTATTAGAAAGAGCACATCCTTATTTAAGGTGAAAGAAAGAAACACCCAAGTATCAGTCTTGGGGGATTAATTTACCAATGGTCATGAAGGCAACATGCCAGAAGAGAGAAGGCAAATGGACAACCACCCCATCCTAACAAAGAGCCCTGCAACAAGGGGATCATGGGAAATTGGGCAGGAACACAAGCCACACCCGTGAGTGCTGAAATCCCAGTTCACAATACCCTTCACCAGTGGCCATTCCTAAATTTGCAATGAAATGAGCTTGATTCATAATTTGATAATAAATGACTGCTTTCTGAATAAACAGAAACAAACAAACGCCCAAAGTGCCACCTCTAAGGATTTAGTACAGTGCCTATGTTCTTTAATAAACACATCTTTACTATGCCCCCTTTGATCATTTTTGTATTCTGATAGTGTTTTATTCTGAATATAAAGTTTAGCCCCAGCTTACTACTTATCTATTGGTTTAAATTATTTACTCATCAATTAATTTACTTAGTGTTGGGGATAAAACCCAGTCTCAGGCAAGCTAGGTAGATATTCCACCACTGAGCTATATCACAGCCCTAGTTCAAACTCAATTTGGATTCATGGTAGAGCTTTCAATTCTGAATTTGTATAAAAAGCCGCAAATTCTTAAGTCTGTACAAGCAACAGAGGAACGTCATGCACTCCATTCTGACCTGCTGACTTTTTCTTTGCTACTTACCATTCTCCCAATGAGATATCCCAGTTTTCTCCCATCATCTATTAGTCATTTAGTATTGTGAGATTTGAGACTTTACATTTCAACAATGCTATATGGCTTGGCACTTTGCTTAGAATGTTTGTGGGTAGCATTTCAAACATAGCTGGTGAAACTGGCTGGCTTAAGGAAACAGACAGACGGGAAGGTGGCTCAGTAAGGGTGACTGGTGTAAAGGGATGAGGAGCTGAGTTCAAATCCCAAGCACTCACATAAAACAAACATATACCAACATATGCATACACTGCATAGACATATACATGGAAAAAGAACATATTGCTTCATTGGGGTTATGTAGAGAATATGAGATTACACTTACAGGTACCTGTAGCATTGGCCATGTTCTGACAGAGGCAGATAAGCATCCAGTCATTAAGGCTCAGTGGGGTCATTTACCTGAGCCTGAGAGTCCTCCTCTGGCCTTAGATAATATGGACTATCTCCTAGCCAATCCCCCTACACACTCAGAAGGAGTTATGCTAATGGGTCAAGGTAGAGCTAAAGAACCAATTCCATAGCTAAGCAAGAATTCAGCTCCCTGAAAGTATTAGAAGAGAGTGTGCCCTAAGAAAAACACTGTGTTGTAGCCAGAGGGAGCAGATATGGATGCTGGGTGGATGAAAATAACCGCTGCCTTGTGGAAGAGGCCTCGCCAGCAACAGAACAGGTCTGTTAACACCTGTCTGTCTTCAAGATCAGCAGCTGATGTGAACTGAACTGTGGTTTACAGGGAGCCACCTAGCATGGTGTTCAAAACAGGCTCTGACACTATGCTCCCCAACGTGAAGACTTCTAAGCGCCCATGACTCTTCAATTTCTAAATGTTTGAAATAAGATGAAGCACAGAGTCCCATTTCTGTCTTATACTCTCTTGAATGGAGGAACTCAGCAAATCCAATGTGGTTCTCAGCCACCTTGTTGGATGCTAAAGATATGGGACATTTGTTACATGAGAAGGTTCCGCTGAACAGCAGTGCCCGAGAACCTTGTCTTTTCCAATCTTCGTAACTAAAGAACATTTGACTATGCTAAGAATGAGCTGAAAGGCTATCAAGACTATAACAATTACAGTTTAAAAATGGGCGAGAGAGTTGGCTCAGTTGGCAAACTGTTGCCACACAAGCATCTGAGTACCATTTCTAGTTCCTATGTAAAAAGTCAAGTGCTTGTAGGAGCTGTAGGACTGTAAAGCCTGCACCGGGGAAACAGAAAAGAGGATCCCTGAGGTTTAATCTCCAGCAATCCTTGCCTACTGATGAGCCTCATACAATTGAGGGACTTGTCTCAAAGCATAGGATTATTAAAGGAGAAACCCAAATGTGACCTCCACCCTCCACATGCCTGTATACATGTATGTGTGTCCACAGGGGCGTGCGCACACACACACACACACACACAAACACAAACACACAGCTTGACAAACACCAGAGTGGAAAAAACTACTTCTGAAGATAACACAATGAATTAGAAGAAAACCTATTTTCTTTCTTGTTACAAAGTACCAATACAGATCAACACAAACATTAGGAGGGCACCTCAGTCAGACAGTACTTGGGCAGAAAGGCTCTGCTTTGTTTCTCTCACCCAGTCCTTATATCTAAAAGTTTAGAGAGACGCACACAGACATGGAGGATGTGATCTATGTTTTGTTTCTGAGGCTGACAGAATGAACCTTGCTTCCTGCCAGGTTCGTTGAGATTATGTCTGAAACTAAAGCCTAACTCTGCACCTGTGGGACTCTATTCTGCCCTGGATCCATCTCTCTAACACTCATCCTCTTCTCGTTCAGCATGATCTGGCCCCTGAGCCTGGAGACTGAGGCCCAAGCAAGACTGAGCAGTGCCACTTTCTATGTCTGCACCTGTGAGTACATCGGCTGAGAACATGCTTTCCAAGAATCTTGGTTCTCCAATCTTTGCTTAAATGCCCTACAATCGCAGTTTTATAAAATTCTGTACCACAATATGTAACCTGCCTAGGTTGCTTCTTTCCTCTAAAACTTCCAAGTAGACTGTAAGTTTTGTGTGTGTAGGAAAGATGCACAAATGCTTCAGCTGCCCCCTCTCAAAGTGGACCCCATGCATATAGTTGAGAGATGCACAAATCAAGAGAAAAACAAAGTTGGAGAGAAGACTTCTGGGTACATTTACCAAGCTTTCCTTAGAGAAATGGAAGGAAGAATGCTATCGGATGTTGATTGGTGACATTACCTTAAGAAAATACAGGTCTTAAAGATTCTGAGGATTTCCCTTAGGCATAAGGATTTAAACTTGAGCATTCTTTAGTGAAGTTGAGCACACTTAAGTCTTAAGTGCATTAGAACAGCTAGCACAAAAACATGAGCAAAGGTTAAAATACACAAATGATGTTTATCTAGGGTGTCCAAAGTTTAAGATCACTAAGTTTTCCCAAGTGGAGTTTATCTTAATTTGCGCATGAGGGTGGGAGCATGGTGGGGGTAGGTGTGGACACGTGTGTGTGAGCACAGATGCCTGGGGGGTGCATAAGAGGAAGTCAAATTCCCTGGAATTAGAGATGGAGGTAGTTGTGAGCAGCGTGACATGAGTGTTGGGAGTCTGAGGTCCTCCAGGAAAGCAGCCATCTCTGTTAACCTGAGCTAGGGTTCCAGACCACTCTGCTCCCTTCACACCATTGGAGTAGCAATGGCCTCCTGGTGCTTTATTTTCCTGAGAACCACTGTAATGAAATTTTTCATTCTATCCTTGTGCATCCTGGGCAAGAAAGTATGTCCTTCTGTGATTTTCTATGCTATCTATGATAAGACTTGCTGCTTGCAACTGCCTCTTTACTTTCCTGTCTTCCTCATATGCCAGGATCTCCTTTAATACATTTTTAAAAGTCTCTATAATAAATCTGGAATAAACCAAAAGGGCCCAGAACATACCACGTAATGCCCAGTTCAGTGAAGCTCTGGCATGGGAGCTTACTAAAATAGCTCTTACAGTTTCTTCTGTCTCTAAGATTCTTTTTCTTACGGTGGCCTAGGGTTTCAATATGATTGTCAACATGCTAGACATCATACTTGTAAACCATAAAGTAAAAAAAATTAACTATTATTTTGATCCTATAGGTAAGTAACTTGTAATCATACTGTCTGCAGCATTATATTCTTTTGGGTCCTGGCTAAGAATATTTATACTGTGAATCCGTTTGTTTCCTTTCTAGTTTCCTTTCTTTTGCTGTGGTAAACCACTCTGACCAAAAGTAATTTAGGAGAAGAAAAGGTTTAATCCCTTTCATAATTTTCAGGTCACAATTCATACATCAAAGAAAGTCAAGGCAGAAAACTAAAGCAATATCCAGAAATCATGGAGGAATGTTGCTTGCTGGCTCATTCCCAAGAGGACTGCCAGCTTCATAGAATGGGAACAGGGCCAGGCCTGCCTGCATTATTTAGTAGTCAAGATAGTCCCCCACAGACATACCCAACAGCCCAATCAGATCTGGCAATCCCTTGTGTGGCTTTTACTCTGAGATGACTCACGGTTCTATGATCCAGCTGTATGATACAGTGAGCCTTGCCATAAAGTTACTGCTCAAAACCCACATCAACATGTTACATAATTGTTCAAAACTAAAAGCCAGCAGTCTTACCAGAAGTATTAGAATCTTTCTATTTGTCTTAATGGTGTTGTACTGTGTTGTCTAATTAAACTATAACTAATTAACTATAACTGTGTCATCTAATTACAACTACGGTTCTGTGCAATTTGAGCTCACTGAATAGTTTAAGATCAAGAAACATACCAGAAACCTTCCTATCTTCCTCATATGCCAAGATCTCCATTAGATACATTTTTAAAAGTCTCTATAATAAATCATTTTCCTAAGTTCATTTTCCTAAGTAAGCCATTTTTCTAAGTAAGCAGGGAATGGAGCCATCTACGGGTGCCAGGATCCTTGCTAAGACAAATTTTCTGAACAAGGTAACTTAAAAAAAGGATTTCTTTGGGTTCACATCTGAAGGCAGATTCCATCTTGGGTGGGCACTCATGGCAGCAGGTGGCCCTGTAGTACTGTGTACACCTAAGACCCATCTGTTCCTCATACTGTGGTACACCAGCGAGAATGGAAAGGAAGCGAGGCCACACTGCATAACCCCAAGGCCTGTTCCTAGTGGCCCTCCCCCTCCAACAAGGAAGTAGATTCCTATTGGCTCCATGGCCTTCCAAAGCAGCACCACCATCTGGGAACCAAGTGTTCAGACACAGGAACTTATGGGGGACACTTCACATTAAAGACACACCAGCATCTAGAAAGCAGGAAAAGCTTAGGCCGAAGATCAGATGGGTGGAATGCATGGGTTGTTCAGTGTAAACAAAACCTTAGAAGGAAATGACATTAGACCTGGAGATGCGGGTAGAGAGAGCTTCTCTAAGGTTCACTCCTCCTTAGGTTTTTCTGAACTCTCAATGGCTGGCTCCACTCAGCTGTTCTGGCTTAAAACTCCTCTCCATGCTAACTGATTTAATCTGCCTCTCTCTCTCTCTCTCTCTCTCTCTCTCTCTCTCTCTCTCTCTCTCTCTCTCTCCCCACTGCACCTCAAATAGCTTCCCTTTCCTCTCTCTCATCTCATGAGGTTGGGCATATCATATTCTGTCAAATCTTTCTTTGATTCATCACTTTGTCTGCCACTCAACTAGACATCACATTCAAACATTTAGTGCTTCCTTCTAAACACTAACTTTATCTTTTTTGTTTTGTATTAAAGGTGTGTACTAAAGGCAAGTCTGTATTCCAGCCAGAGGGATTAAAGGTGTGTGCTCAAAGCTAAGCCACACCATAATACAATCTTAGGATTTACAATATTATCAAATATCCTGTAATGGATCACCAGAATTGTCCCTATCCAGCACAGACTGGGAGTTTGATGACAGCCTCTCTCTGCCCTTGCCTGCCACCCCTGCAGCAACTTCTTCTCGCCACTATTGAATATTTCCTTAAGCACATATAAATGATCTTTTAAGACAAAAGGCTTTAAGGAATATAAGAGCATCCGTTCTCAAAACCAGTTAGTTCTCGAGACTGATTAAATAGATTACTCTCCCCCCCAATTACCTGAGCTTCAACTTTATTGCTCATTTGCTTCCTTTAGTTCTACCCATAAAGTGCAGATCCACCATTTATGATTTGATCAAAGTCATCATGATGGATATTTTCAAGGAGCCATCAGCTGTGGTTCTGCTGATTTTTAATAACAGCCTCGAACTAATCAATAGATAATTTAATTTGGAAATGTGAAGCTGTAAGCTTTAATGTCCTGTTTGGTGTTTTCTTATTAATTGGAAGGATGGCACAACACAGCCATGTCTTAAACAGAGAGCAGGAAAGAGATATAAACTAATGTCTAGTCTTATATACGGAGGGACATACACCAGTTCAGCTCCCCAGGGGACACATGCTGCAGCGGTTATCTCTAGTTCTCTGTACCCACGATGTTCCTGTGAAGTAGGCAAGGTGGTTCCCCATTCCTTGTCTTGCCCCAGGATAATTATTGCCCCAAACCTCTGACCTCTCTGCTGCTTCCCTTTTATTTATTTCTTTAAGAATGTTTTACTTTGAGACAGGATCTCACTGATTTCTCCAGAATAGCTTTGGCCTTGCACTGTAGACCAGGCAGGTCTTCAGTAGTGGTCCTTCTACCTCATCCTCCTGAGTAGCAGAGGTTGTGGGCCTGCACTGCCAGCCAGAGCCCCTCAAGTATTCTTATTACGGAAGCCCAAACTGCACAGAAAAACAGTTTGGACTCTAGTGCACAGTCTTATTTGATTCCATGCAAATCAGCCATGAAGTCATGCTCATAGCAAGGCTAAAGTTGTCTTGAACTCTTTGCTAATTTGTGTAGGCAACCAGTATTTCCTTCTGAAAGCATTGTGTCTACCTTCCCATAAGCCACTCTGTCTTATATGATTAAGTCAGCACTCATGACTTGAAGTGCTGATTGTAAAATAAGTCATCAAAATTGTTTGGATCTTACTTTAAAATCTAATGCATGGATTGGATGGTGTCAATTTACATTTATCCTACTGTGTGCTGAATTTGGAAGACAAATTACTTATTGTACATTTTCTCCCTATTTATTTCTTATTTATTAATTTTTTTAAAAAAAAATCAAAGTATAATTCTTTAATCTTCCCTTTATTCTTTCTAATCTCCTGATGTCCCTCATTCTCTCCCAAATTCATGGCCAGTTTTCCTTTTCTATTATCATTATACATAATTTTATATATACTAATTTCCTTTTCTATTATCATTATACATAATTTTATATATATATATATATCCGACTTGTTTAGTCCATTTACTATTACTTGTATGTGTATAATTTTAGGCCTGACCACTTCTAATTGGACAATAAATTAGGGGGATTATCATGTGGAGAGGCTTATTCATTCACACTCCCCCCCCCATCATCACTCTTCAGCTGTCTATAGTATTTTGCCTAGAAGTGGGACACCATAAGATCTCTCCTTCTGTGTTATCATGTCTGTTGATAGTGTCACTGTTCAGGTCTTGTTTAGGCAGCCATATTGCTGAAGCATCATGGGTGTAGTTCCCGTGTCATTTCTAGGAGACACAATTTCATAGCCGATTTTGTGGTTCTCTCTCTGTAACATCTTCCTTCAACTCATTCTTGATGTTCCCTAAGCCTTAGGTCTTTTAAGTGTTTTTAAAATATACATGAAAACTTGAGATTGCAAAAAGCATGTGTTATAACAGCAGTCAAAGGAAGATGATATATTAAAGCCTTTAATTTACATTGAAGAGAAATTGAGACCATCCTGATCCCCTTCTACAAGGCATAGAACAGAAAACTCAAGACAGGGCTGGGAATGTTAGATTATTTGGCTACACGAGGCCCTGTATTTAATCTCTGGATCCATAAATCAAGAGAAGGGGTGGAGGGAATATTTCTGCATTGTTAACATGCTTCTCTAACCTCAAGAACAATATTTCCAAATCATATCCCAATCTTCCTTCTGCCTAAGACAGGAAGTGCTCATGATGGACTATTTAGGAATAAAATACCTTATAAGTCAAAAGCCACAACCATCCCATTTTCTGACTAGACTTGCATTTTCGTTAAGAATACAGATTCTTGCTATCCGTCTTGTAATGACAGTATGGCTGTGCAGTTTGGAGCACAGCACTGACATGCTGCCTGCCTTTACCTCTATCATTGATGGCTGCCTCTTTAGTTTGCTTTACGAAGACCTATGTAAAACATGTTCACAGCCAGTATTTATTAGATGATAAGGTAACATTATATGAATTCTGGAATATTATAATCAGTTGCATACTCAAATTAACCAATCTCCAATTAAATGATATTTCCCATTAATTTGATATTTTTACAAACTGATTTAATATTTATTAATATAAATTATATATTGTTAAGAATATACACATATACATTCTATAATGTATTATATAAATTTATATTTTTCTACATATTTATATTACTCCCTGAAACAAGAACATTCAGAGTTCCTGACTGGTTGGTTATTCTTGGTTGTCAACTTGACTACATCTGGACTTAACTAAAACTCAAATTTCTGGGTAGACTTGTAAGGGATATTTTTGTTAAATTAAATCATTTGACATGGAAGGACAATCTTAAATCAACATCTTCTGAGGTAGAAAGACCCACCTTAAATCTGAAATCTGGATCTTTAGAGGTGAGAAGATTCTCCTTAAATCTTGGCTATACCCTCTCATGGTAGCCTAAATAAAGTATATAGAAGAAGAAAGAATTTGTTCTTTGCCTGCTTGCCCTCACTCTCACTGTCAAGTTTATTTCTTCACTGGCATTAGAGTCTAATTCTCCAGGATGCCAGTGTATATTAAGGACCAGCCGAGACATATATCCTTGTGGACTGAAAGGCTTCTGGCTTCTTGGATTTTCTAGTGTTAGATAGCCATTGTTGGCCTAACTGAATCACAGTTTATAGACCACGCTAATAACTCTCTCTCTCTCTCTCTCTCTCTCTCTCTCTCTCTCTCTCTCTCTCTGTGTGTGTGTGTGTGTCTATGTGTGTCTGTCTGTCTGTCTGTCTCTCTTTGTCTCTGTCTGTCTCTGTGTGTCTGTCTCTGTCTCTGTCTCTCTGTGTCTGTGTCTGTGTCTCTGTCTCTGTCTCTCTCTTTCTCTCTCTCATTCTATCAGTTCTGTTCCTTTAGAGAACTTTGACACAGGATATTCAAACTTATCTTCTAGTAACAAATGAAGACATCAACTGGCAATGGAAAGAAACTGAGAAAGCCCAATTAACCCATATGCCATGACACTGATATCTTGAACTGAAGAACGTTGCATAGAGAATTAACGGGATGGGGAATGTGGAACCCCATTGACTCTAGTCCTCCTTCCAGAACAGTGCTCTGTGTTTTGTAATAAATTGACAACCACCAAGAGAGATGGCATGTTCTTTATTGTCATCAAATGGAGACATGTAAACTAAAGGTTTTTTTGCTGTTTATAAAACCAAAATTTGTACTCTTTCCAAATTCTTTTCCTTCTCTTTCTGAGCACATATCATCTTTCACATCTTATATTTTATTTAAAAAGTATTTTTTACCTTATTAGCATAAAATATATTCTCAGAGTTAACGTTTTTCTCCTTGAAATTATGATCTTTCCACCTCAACTTCAGAGATACTGGGAATAACAGATTTGTAAAAGAAAGCTTTGGAAAATTTTTACTTTCTTTGTTTTTTGTGATGTGTATACATATGTATGTATTTCATGTCTATGTTTATGTGCAGGAGCACTGGTGTTCATGCAGAAGTGATGGGTCAACATTGGGAATCTTTCTCAGACATTCTCTGCACTGTTGTTGGGGACAGGGTTTCTCAATGAACTTACATTTCACCAGTTTGAATAGACTGCTGGCTATGCAGCTCCAGGAAACCTTGCTTTTCATCCTGCCCAGCTCTGGGGTGGCAGGTGGCCACTCACATGCCTTGATTTTTACAAGGATGTTGGGATCTGAGCTCATGTTCTTAAGCTTCATACAGGAAACACTTAAGTAACTGCTCATCTCCCTAGTCCCTAAATTTTCTTTTCTCAAAGATTAATACATTTCTTGCCCCCTTCCACAAACTCTAATCAGGCTGCTTAGAAGTCAGCCTAAGCACATAACATAAAATTCCTTTTCTTTTCAATTAAAAATGACTAACTTGATGGAGCGGTTTCTTCCAGATGCGTATTTATCATCAAGGAAACACCATAATTGCTCGGTACAGTTTGGGGATGTTCTGAAACATGGTGAGGTTCTGTTCTGAAGGATATTTAAATCCCTGTAATATATTCCAAGCTGGACTCTCACATCAATTAATCAGTGCCAAGACACTGTCTTACATTTTGCTACAAACTGAGTTCAGTTGTAATTTGTCAACTCCAGCACCCGTTGCTATGACAAATAGCTTCAGTCTGGTTAATCTATTGAACATAATAGCATTCTGCTACTTTGATAAATCTATTATGTCGTGGTTTACATATGCTTTGGGGAAAATTTTTATTGGGGCATTTTACACTAAATTATCTCTAGTCTACACTAACAAAGCAAGTTCAGTGTTGATGCTGACAGGAGCTTTCCAGTATCGCAAGAAAGCCACATTGCCCTGGCTTTCAAATCTGACAAGAAGTCAAGAGGGTAACTGCACACCATTTGCATAGTTTCTCAAAATTCCAGGACCAAATTTACCTCCTGGAGCCAGTTACTTATCTTTATACATTCCATTTTATCTTGTTGATAGAATGAAGAAAGTGGTTTTTTTTCTTTCTACTTTTTGTGTGTGAATGTGGGCACATGTGACCAGACATGAATATACAGGTCACAGGATAACTTCAGGTGCCTTAGATCTTACCTTATACATTGTGTAATACAGGGCCTTTTGTTGTGTTCTGCTGTTTATGCAAAGCTGGCTGGCCTACAGCTTGTAATGATGCTTACATCTTCATCTCCTATCTTGCAATAGAATTACAGATGTCCACTGCTGCATCTGATTTTACATAGAGTCTGGACTCTGAATTCAGATATTCCCACTGGTGCAGCAAACGTTTTACTTACTGAACCATCTACAAGCCCCTGAAGAAAGTCTTCTGAGCCATGTGTTGGATAATTCAAGGCAGTAATTGCTCTGTGGTATAATTACTAAATAACATGTATATGGAGATGTCAATGTATTTTGTTCTGCATAATCCTTTCAGAAGCTTCTATTTTAAAGGTTAAGGTTAATGAGGGTCAAAACAAGTCAAACTGGAGAAGTTTTAAGGAGGCTAGCTGCAGGTGGAGGACCCGGGTGGCAGCTCTTGGGGGGCCTCACTGTGCACTGTCATCTACAAAGGTAGGTGTGAGTGCAGAGGTGGGCTCTTCCTATCCCCTGTTCACAGTCTAAAACATACTGCACATTACCCCTCGGGGTCTCATATGGAGGACATCTTGGCATGCCTAGAGCGCACCAGCTGCAGGTTCAAGCCATCCCTCCTCCAGAGATCGATTGCCCCTCTGGCAGTTTTGAAAGAATCCAGATGACTTTCAGGATGACAGCTCTGAAGAAGGCCAAGTTTTAGGAGAAGGGAGGAGAGGGTAGGGACGCACAGTGCAGAGGGCGTGGCCAGCAGCTGATTCTTAATAGGAAAAAATTATCTAGTATTATATAAATAGTGATATATATTCATATGTATTCTGATTATTACAGGAAAGGGAAGGGCCTCAGCATGTGACCATGAAAATTTGAACTGGTACAAATGCCTCGTGACTCAGAGATAAATGAAACATCAAAACCATGGTAAATATTTAAGGCATTCTGACAGGTTATCTTGGCACGAAAACATATTTCTCTCCTCTTGTTCTCTCTTCTCTCTCTCTCTCTCTCTCCCCTTAATTATTCAACAGGATGTCACAAATGACAAGTGTTAGTGTGCTAGTTGACTCCAATTATCACGCAGAAATGTTTTATGTGAATCAGTAGTGGACAGGAGGAATGAAGGCAAGAAGCATGTTTTAATTTTTCTCAAAATGAGAAGGGGCTGAAATGGTCAACACATACTGGGAAGGACAGTCAGTCCCCAGGGAAGAAGGACGTACTCCCCTAAACTCTCCTGTGTGACGTTCAAAAGACAATCCTAAGATGATTCTTCTTCCACAATATATTTATGTTCCATTTAGGTAAACTTTTCAGTGAGACAATGATATCGGATGCCACTAATGCAGTTTAGATCAAGGCTACAGAGATGGGAGAGTATCAGCAAGGCCTCTCTGTAGAACTGAGCTAAAGAAACTAGGCGAGTGTCCTGTTAGAAGCCACTGTGGAGAAGCCTGCATGGCTGCAGTTGCCTGAGTGCCATCAATTTCTGTTCAAAGGAAAGGCAGCCATGATCTCAAGGGAAGCAGTCTTTGCTCACTGCAGAATGTGCAGGTGAAATGGTGGCTCGCTTTATTTATTTATTTATTTATTTATTTATTTATTTATTTATTTATTATGCTGCAGGGTAGTATGTATGCCGCATGGCTCTATTTACTTTATCTATTTATTTATCTATTTGTTTATTTTTCTTTCTATCTATCTATCTATCTATCTATCTATCTATCTATCTATCTATTATGCTACAGGGTACTGCATAGAGTACCCAGCAGTGTTCAGTACTGGCAGATAACCCAGTAGAAAGGACTGGAGATTCACATACATGCAGCCTCTCTCCTTCAGTAATTAAGTATTCAAACTAGTCAACAGCTCGCTTGGAATGATCTTATGACAAATGAGTGAGACCATATCAACAGGAAAACGGGGCTCAGCTAAAAATCCCTCTAGCGCCAGAAGCTCAATCAAGGCAGGACAGCAGCAGCCACAGCAGTCCAAGGAGACCGTCACATAAATCCAAGGAGACCGAATGGTGCCACTAACTGGGACACGCGAAATGAGTGATGAGGGTGGATGGGGCGCAGAAACGGGAGGAGAGAATAAGGAAGAAGAGAGATGTGCCTCTCCTTTTGACCTGTTCTGCCACCTCAACATGTTCAAGGAAAGACCACAAGACAGTTTCCGTGAAGAAACAAACAGGCAATGCAAGAAGTAGACACGGACAAGCACGGGTGGGTGGGTGGGTGGGTGGAAGTGGCGTAGGATAGCAGGGAAGAGCAGGCACTGGGTTACAGCGTCTATGGAACCCTAACACATAGGGATTAAAATAGATGCAAGCCCCAGATTTATGCTTCAGTTAGAGTCAGCAAAGTGTCCACGGAAAGGTCCTAGATTTTACATTTTCATTCTGAGATCGTTCTTGAGTCTGTGTGTATGTGCATCAGTATGCAAACGTGTTTTGGAAGTGCGCATGGGAGTCCAGAAATGGATGACAGGTGTCTTTTCCAATCATTTCTCTAACTTACTTTTTGAGGCAGGACACTGGATGAACCTAGATTTGGCACAGTGTTTTAGTTAGGCTGGCTGGTCCACAAATCCTTAGGATCTTTCCGCTTCCACTTCCACGAGGATGACATTACAGACACTTAAGGCCACAGAGAGAATGTTTTTTGCATCTGTTCTGGAGATTAAATTCAGACTCTTGCGTTTGTGAGGCAAGCCTTTTCCTCCTCAGCTCTCATTTAACACCTTTCTTTTTTAAAGTACTTATTTTTATTTTATGTTCTTGGTTCTTTTGTCTGCACGTATGACTGTGCAACATATGCATGCAGTACCTGCAGCGGCCAAAAGAGGGTGTCAGATTACCTACACCTGGAGTCTCAGACACCTGCTTGCTGGGATGGGCGTGCTGGGAACAGAAACCCCTGGGTCCTCTGTAAGAGTAGGCATTGCTCTTAACTACTATTATCTCTCCATCATTCAAACACAAAGCAAACCTGAGGCAGCTTAGCGCCAAACTCCACATGCCGGTCACCTGTGATCCTATTAGGTTCATTTTGCTTTAATTTGTGCACATCCAGTTGTGATTTTAAACTTTCTTTTATGTGACATGTTAAAAAGCCATTAAAAATTGGGGATATTAATGGGATGTATCATATGATATTTCCATAGTATATGTTGTGTGAAGCCCAAATCAGGTTAAACACATCTATCAACTCAGTGTTTACCATTTTATTCTAGACATAGATGGCTCTTGATGGGTTAAATAAAAGACACAGAGTTGGATGGATAGAGAAAGAAGATCTGGGAAGAATTGTAGGAAGGGCAGATACTATAAAAGTAAAGTCTGTGAGGCTCTCAAAGAACTAATACATATGTAAGTTTATTATCTTTCCTTCATTTGTGTGTGTATGCATGCACTTATATTGTGAGTGTGTACATGGCCTCATGAATGTGGAGGGCAGAGGGCCACTTATGTGCCCTTACCCATGAGCCATCCTGTGCTCTCTCATCCACCATTTCTTTATAGTGGGAAGCTTCAGAATACTTTCTTCTAGATTCTTAAAAATATGTAAGAATTGTGCATGCTCTCCCTACAGGCCTGGAGTACCTGAAAATCCCTTACAATGCCTTGGTAACTAGCGATGCCTCCCCACCCCTCTCCCATTCCCCTCTTGATAAATCACTCTAATGCTCACCTCTAGGAAACATCTCTGCCTTTTGGAATCCACACAGAACACAGTGATCTTCCTTTGGAACGATGTCACGTCTTACTACACCTGTGATCCTGGCATGTTCTATCTCCTCACCTTTTTCTCCTTCCACCCTCCATTCTTATTTCTTAGTGTCATTTTTAGTGTAAATTTCACATCTAGCTCCCAACGCTCATGTGAAGCTCCACCTTGCGCTTCTGTGTCCCACCTTTGCGACCTTCCCACAGGTTGACCTAGTTAAAGTGAAGCTGTAGAGGCTCCCAAACAGAAGACACATGCTGGGGAAAAGTGCAGCTTCCTTCCCCATAAAGCTCGATAAAACCACCATAGACACCTGCTTGTGAGCCCCTCGGCCATAGGGAGATAGAGTTTGATGGGGAACCAAGAATCACAAATCTGAAATTCTATTAATGGTACACATAGACCAGCAGGAAAGGAAGAATACTGCAAAAAGAAGGAAATATGAGTCGGAATGAAGTTTGATGATTTCTTGAGCAGCCTCCCATAATGAAAAGCAGCAAAGAGCCAAGACGGGGAGGATTAGAAGAGTCCAAGAAGATTCGATCAGAACCTAATAACAATTCAAAGTGTTGGGGTCAGTGGCTGCAAGTGCTCAGTCACAGAAAGATCAGCCATATTGGCTCTTTTCCCAAGACTCAGGTGATGTGGAAGAGGAAGAAGATAAAAGCTGGGGTTAGGGTATCTGTAAAATGCTGGCCTTTGGCCGTGTCATGGCTACTGCACCCAAGACCTCACACCCACTGTAGTTACCTGCAAAAGACCTATGCATAATCAGGCCACTTAAAATCCCAGCACAAATTGGAAAGAGGATATCAAGACCTTACCCCTCGGCAAAGACCTAGTGGCAGTTGAGAGTAAATAGAGTGTGGAGCATCAACTTCGAGGGTTGACAGTCCCCTAGGAGATGACCCCACAGTCATGCACATACAGGACACATTAACTAGACTCAATAGATTAGTTTTAAAAATGATTTTAATAAAGAAAGCATGCTACTGGGAAAAAGATATGTTTAAAGGGGTTTAGGAAAATGGGAGAGGGCATGGGATAGATATGAACAAGGTTGATTATACAATTTTCAAAGGATAAATGGGGAGATAGATCAGTTGATAAGCGCGTACTATGTGTTCAATGCTTAGAAACCATGTCCAAAGGGCATGGTAGCATTCACCTGCTGGCCCAGTGTTCAGCAGAGAGAGAGAGACAGGCAGATCCCTGGGTCTCACTGGCCAAAGAGCACAGCTTACTTAGTGAGTTCCAGGTCAGTAAAAGGCCCTGCCTGGTAAAAACAAGTTCCAGTCTGAAGAATGAGACTCAAAGTCAGCCTGTGCCATCCACAGGCACACCTGTGTACACGTGCACATGTGCACACACACACACACACACACACACACACACACACACACGTATGCACATGCACACAAGCATGCTCAGACAGTATGATACGGTTGGTACTAGGGTTCCATGCCAGGGAAATGAAAGACCACAGCAACGACAAGCATAAGTTTACAGAGCTCAGGTGGTACCAACCTCTTCATAAGCACATTGATTCTCAAATACAGAAAATCACAAGGAGAAGCCAACATTCCAGCCAAAGCAAAGCCTGACTGTGTAAGTCACCATCTTGAATACCCAAATCCTATAAATATTTCAAAAACAAAGTCACCACTTTACTGTGACAGATTTCTTGGTTCAGTCTTCCCTTTTTCTCTCCTATGTATGGAGCATATTAATTAGACTGAAATCCTTCCATTTAATACAATAATGTCCAAGTTATTGGAAGTCTGGAGAACATCCAAATTTCCTTTCAAGCTATCACTTCAATGTTATAAATGACAAATCAATATTTCTAATACCTCTCTGACTTTATGTTTTCTGTTGGAACAGGGCCAGCACATCCTGCAAGAGATATGCAAATTATAAAGGCTACACTTTGAGTATAATAGAATCCAAACACTCATTTTATGGTGCATGCAGGTGGCAGGTCACCACAGTAGATGGACTCTCACCGGGAGGTGGAGAAATTACCACCTTTCTGAAGCTGCAAGTGTGGTAACTTGTTACAAACTCACTTCTTCCAACTGGGAACCTATTAAAATGCTTGATTTGGGGGCAAGGACATAAAATCTCAATTAAAAATATTGTTTGTTAAAGCCAGGACTCATGCTGGCACCTGTGGAAATTTCATATAAACCAGCAGCACTTCCCTATCTAAAATTCAATTATGTAAGTGCAAGAGTGTAGCTGGCCCAAGACAGAATCCTTATGAAAATAATAACAAGTGGGTTACGATAATCATCCATCCTTCATAAGATCATGGGGGCAGTAAACTGTATGGGTTTGGTACCCAGAACTGCATCTCCTAGCCTCATCAACTCATACATTTTAAGTAGCAAACCAATGGTAACCAGTGAACTGGAGAAATAAGGCATTCTAACTGTCTTTTTTTTCCACAGCAGCTCCGTTTGGAACAAGTGAAGTTCAAAATTCCCAAATGAGACATACAGAGGCAGTTCTGTGTGTTCTACCTTTGTAGGGATGTATCTGCATAAGTGCTCTATAACCATTTGCCACATGGAAGAGCAGCCAACAATAGATTAATATGTCCAGGGCAAGGACCACCTTCATTTGGAGACTATCCCACCTGGGTTCTCTTTGCCTGGTGCTTCGACTAGATACATCTCAGTACTCCAATGCTATTTTCTACACCAACTTAGTGTATTCTTCTTCACCACCTGACATGGACCAATTCTACACACAATAAATGGCTGTCTCCAAGTGTATACCTGAGACTAATGCCCTCTGATTTGATGGTCTTCATGAGTCCTACTATATTCTGAAACAAACAAAAGCAAAAATGAAAACAAAAACATGTATGTCTTGCCTTAGCAGGCTTTAAGAGAACTAAGTCCTGTCTTCCTATTCAAGTTAACTTTCTATAGTCTTTTGACTCATACATTCTGCATTTGTTTCATTGTGCTTCTAACAATTCTTCATAACAAGATTTTTATATGTGACACTTCCTTTTCTGAAGTATTTTAGACAGTTGCTTGTTTGTATCATTTACATTTATGCTTTAAACTGATTATTCCAAGAGAGTTCTTTCAGACTCATTGGCTCCAAAGCATACACCAAGGGCCTAGCTTAATTTATGTTGATGTGACAAAATTACCACATTTTTAAAAAAGCAATAGAGAAGAGAAAAGGTTTATTTGGCCTATAAATGCAGGTTGTAGTCATTATTATGGGGAAGTCAAGGCAGGGAATGAAGCAGCAAGTCATAGCACACCCACAATCAAGAGCAGAGAGCAATAAACACATGTGTACTCAGAGCTGCCACATCAGTTAAGGACAGCAAGACAAATACTCCCGCAGATGCTCCCAGGCCAACCTGACCTAGACAGTTCCCATTGAGTCTCTCCTCCTAGGTAAGTCCCCATTGTATTCTTTGGTAATTATGCCAACCGTCCTAACAACTGCCCCTTCTACCTTTGTCCTTTTACTCTCAGTCTGCTATCTCCATCACATTTTTTATTTAGCATTCTTCTTATACATATTTGTGTATAGCCTTCCTGTTTCTAACACTGAAATCATCAATCCATGACGGCCAGGTTCTCTCAGCTATCACCCTATCCCGTGACAGCAGTCCTCCCCTACCAACAGAGCACGGTGAGCCTGTACACGAGAGAAGAGGTGCACACACCCCAGCACCTCTGCAGCCTTCTCATTTTATCCTCTCTAGATATTTGTGTTCTATTTACATTTCTTCTTGCAATGCCCAAGGGTATTCCCAAAGGCCATAGACTGGTGACTGGTTCATTTAAAAATTCTCTTATCTTCTGATGAACTAACTGTTGACATGATTCACTGAAACATATATCAATAAAAATACTAAATTTGAATAAAAGTAGAACATTTGTGTCTCCTGGAGACATGCCCTCGCTCCCTGTTCATCAGGCTTGCTTTTCTCCCTCTCCTAGAACCCATTTGATTTCATCCAGCACACCACGAAATGCAGATGGAACAGCTATAGTTCTGACAGTAAGAGTGAGATCATAACCCTCCATACCTCACTAAAGTCTCAATGTTAGCCCCCGGTGATCACCACATCAGTTCCGAAGGTGCCCTTCCCAGTCAAGGAAGCAAGAGAAAAAAATTCATAAAACTCTGAGAGGTCCTTCTCCTTTTCATTTGTGTGTCTACTGACACCCAGCACCCTGAGACAGATAACTTGCTCTATATACTCTGAGCAAAGAAAGAGAACCTTTCAGAAGTGCTCACAATTTTTCCAAGGGAGACAGATAACAAGAGGAAATGGAGACATTTTACAGGGTGTTCTTCAGTGATTTTAATCACACTGACTACTCTGCTGACAGCAGAACCTTTCTGCATTGCTATTGTTTCTTTCTTTTCTTTTTTTAATTTTCTGATACTTTATTTACATTTCCAATGTTTCCCCCTTTCCAGGTCTCCTCTTTGGAAACCCCCTATCTCCTCCCCCATCCCCCACCTCTGGGAGGGTATTCCCCCTCCCACCCACTCCTGTCTTACCCCCCTTGACATTCCCCTTTACTGGGGCCTCTAACACCCTCAGGTCCAAGGACCTCTCCTCCCCCTGATGGCCAACAAGGCCCTCCTCTGCCACATATGTGGTCCGAGTCATGGGTCCTTCGATGTCTATTCTTTAGTTGGTGGTCCAGTCTCCAGGAGCACCGGGGGGGGGGGGGGTCAGGTCAGTTGACACTGTTGCTCCATCAATGGGGCTGCAAACTCCCTCAGCTCCTTCAGTCCCTTCTCCAACTCCTCCTTCTGGGACCTCACTCTCAGATCAGTGGTTACTATAAAGTGAAATTTGGGTATTCGGACTTTTGGGCTAATATCTCACCTCACACCAGTCAGAATGGCTAAGATCAAATGACAGCAGATGCTGGCAAGGATGTGGAGAAAGAGGAACACTCCTCCATTGTTGATGGGATTGCAAGCTGGTACAGCCGCTCTGGAAATCAGTTTGGCAGACCCTCAGAAAAATGAACATAATACTACTTGAGGACACAGCTATTCCACTCCTGGGCATTTACCCAGAAGATGCTCCAACATGTAGTAAAGACACATGCTCCACTATGTTCATAGCAGCCATATTTATAATAGCCAGAAGCTGGAAACAACCCAGATGTCCCTCATCAGAGGAATGGATACAGAAAATGTGGTACATTTACACAATGGAGTACTACTCAGCTACCAAAAACAATGACTTCATGAAATTCGCAGGCAAATGGATGGAACTTGAAAATATTATCCTGAGCAAGGTAACTCAATCACAAAAGAATGACCATGGTATATGCTCACTGATAAGTGGATATTAGCTATTGTTTCTAAGCAAGACCTGCGCGCACTGCAGCACTTCGGATTTACAGATCACTGAGATCATTTATGTGCATCACCCTGGTCTAGACATGGAACTCAGGAGCCAGTATGGAGGTAAGAGGTCAATGGCTTTGCCGTGCATGAGAAGAGGAGGAGCTTTGAACTGAGGGTGGCTATACACTGCCTATGCACCCATGGGAAAGCATATTGTTTTTAATTTGTGAGCAAAGTAACCAATTCTCTTCTGGAACATTCAGATACTTTGTTTTGTTTAAATCTCAGCAAATACTCCTGTTTCTCCCTCCCCTCCTCTCCTGGTCACCCCCAGGCATGTGTCTTGATGTCATCATTATTTTCCTTTCCTGTTTCATGACTTATGAGTTCAATTACCATCCTTCCATCCTGCAAAATCAATTTTCCCACTCCTGGGCCCCTCTCTAGTTTCATAACTTAAACCTATACCCACCTCCTCAAAATATCAACAAATTAGATGTTAGGATCCACAAATGAGAGAGAGAGAGAGAGAGAGAGAGAGAGAGAGAGAGAGAGAGAGAGAGAGAGAGAGAACACCTGGAGTTTTTTTCTTTTTGAGGCTGAGGAAAGGCTCTAGGATAAGAAGAAACTATAACTCAATGCAGATCAGAGTGTAAACTGCTGTAGACATGTGGAAACCAGTATATATACACTGTCTATAAATACTAAAAATAAAACCACCATGTAACCCAGTTATAAGACTTCAGCATGTAATCAAAGAACTCTAGATCCCACCACAGAGACATTGCTCATCCATGCCCGTTGCTGCTGCTCACAATAACTGGACAATGGAGCCAGACTAGATATCTAACAACAGGTGAACAGGTACAGGGGTGAGTTAAACTCTTTGGCTCAATGTTCCTACCTATAAGCTTGACAAAATAGGAGTTCTACATTCAAGGATGGTTTGCATCACCAAGCACCTGAGTGACAGGAACAAGTGCTGCTGCTTATGTCCACACATCTCACAAAGAACCACAAAGTGTGTGAGATGCTCTTCCCCCACACAAAGGGGCTTGTACTATCACTCACTTCCGATACCACAAAGAGGGTCTATCCTTTCCAGACAGACAACTTGCTCAAACAGGACTTTACATTAAACACAAAACAGAACCAGAACTTGAATGCAGATGTGAGAATGAGAACTTGCCCTATCAAATACCATGGACCCTCCCTAGAACTTGTTCTGTCAAGCAGCTGTCTGACGATGTTCACTGGATTGCGAATGGCAGTGTAACGTGACACATGGATAGTCAGGTTAGTCTGTGGAGCACTACCTCAGAAGGCCTTTCTTTGTTTCCAAGTGCTATGTACCTCCTTTGATCACTGGAGAACTTGCTGGTCTCATTCATTGACTGAACCAAGTTGCACAATAAAATATTAGAGGATAAAAATTAAATTTAAGTGATAATATCCTCTGGTAATTCTTCAGTCAACCTAAATTTATAATATATTTCACAGGACCTTTGCATAGATATTTCATATATAGGGAGATTTATATACATATATAGCATATTATATAGGGACTTATGTGCATATATGTGTGTATATATACATACACACAGAGAGAGTGGAGATAAGGAAAAGAATATGAGGGAAATAGAAGTATGCCGGGCAGTGGTGGTGCACGCCTTTAATCCCAGCACTTGGGAGGCAGAGACAGGCAGATTTCTGAGTTCGAGGCCAGCCTGGTCTACAGAGTAAGTTCCAGGACAGCCAGGGCTATACAGAGAAACCCTGTCTTGAAAAACCAAAAAAAAAAAAAAAAAAAAAAAGAAGTATGGAGGACCGAAAAGGAGTAAAGAAGAAAGAAGACAGGAGAGGCGGGGCTACATCAATATATCTCTAGTATTTATGCACAGCATGATACTGAACCCATAATGGCATTCAATTAAATATGCATTTATTGCCTAATTGAGATGCTAGTAAATCACATCGTAAATAACATCAGAATAAAAATGATTCTACTGGATACTAATTAGGTACACAAGTGCAGTTAATGCAAACAAAAGTATTGCGAAAATGGTACAATAAAAGTGTCACTAATGGTGCAAAATCCATCAGCTCACACAGTCCAAGACCTGTAAGGGAAGGAGACTTGGGGAATGTAGCCCAGTCCTCAAGATACCAGAGTTGACAGAGCACTAGAGTTTTCAACAGCTGGACACCATGTAGTAATCAGGTTCAAACATGTATGGAAGTTCTCTGTTGAGAAAATGTCTCCAGAAGTTGAGAAGAGCCAAAGAACAAACCATGACTCAGATGAATCTGGGCATACCATTCACCTATCTCAGGAAACCCTTCGTATGAGCTGATACTCACAGGGTAGATAATCCCTACAAGATAGATTTTAGCATAGAAAAAAGCTGTAATGATCTGAGAGACAGGGGTAAGGGTGGTGTGGCATAGCAGAAAGGAGTTTTCAAGAGAACCATATCTGAGACTTTTTTGAAAAGAAAAAAACACAGAAGATAGCGCAAGTACTGCTTTGAGGAGAGATACCATATCTCTTTATCATGCTATATCATCCTCATGAATGCTGTATATCACCCACACCCCATATGACACAGTGCAACACTCGGAAGGTCCATCAACATCGGTTTCCGTCAGGCATGCTCCGTAGACCTTCTTGGAAATCCCCAAGGATTCCGAGGAGGCACTGCAGAGCACAGATGGGTGAGAGTCTCCGAAATGCACAGAAAGAAGATGCTGGATAGTAGTAAAAGTGTCATTGGAAGTGGGGGGGGGGGTGTGAGCTCTCACACGGAGGAGAAGCCTCTGAAAGTATACTGAAAGGGCAGCTAAGTGATAGAATCTCCTTGAGCTGGACATTAATATTTGAGTAGTGTTTACTGAACTCTCATATGGTCATCCAAAGCAGAAAGAGCAAGGAACATTGTAACGTCTAGATTATTCTCGTCGACCTTTCTCATGTTACCCCTTTGTGTCATGAAAAACTGCTATTTACTTAATTATTACAGCTTTGCAGTGATCTGGGGGATTGAACAGTATTAGTCTACCCCAGTATCCTCATCAGCACTGATTGTCAACTCAACATGGCCTAGAATCACCTGAGAAAATGAGATTCACTTTTATCAGGTTGGTCTATGGGCGTGTCTATGGGAGACGGTTCTGAATGTAAGTTAAAGCAGAGGGCCTAGTCCGCTATAAGCAGTATCATGCCTAGACTGGTAGTCCTGGGCTATATAGGAAGGTGACAGTGGCCCTTTGTGCTAGCCAGTAAACAAACCATCTAGCAAGTAAATGGCATCCTTTATGGTTCCTGCTGTACTTTCTTGATTGTTGAGTGTCTTGGATGGTAATTCTGTGTGGAGTCGCAAGCAGTCTTGCGTTTAGGTTCCTTCTTAATGTTTTACCCTGAATTCCCTCAGTGATGAACTGTGACCTGGAAGTGGAAAAGTTAATAACCTGTTTATTCCCCAAGTTCCTTTAGGCCAGTGTTATCACAGCAAAAGAACTCAAACTAGGATACCCAAGTTTCACACCTTGTCGAAGATTTTGGCCACTCTGGGTTATCTTCATTTTTCCACTAACTGCAGGATAGTCTGGCAATTTCTACAAAAATAGATAGGCTTATAGTATATAGATGATAGATAGATAGATAGATAGATAGATAGATAGATAGATAGATAGATAGATAGATAAAAAATAAATAAAAAGGGTCAGGTGTGTTTGATCAGTTGTAACCTTTATAGAAGACAGGCGTCCTAGCACTGATTGTCTTTGGTCATATGTGCATGATTCTCACATGCTTTGGGACTGATTTCATTCTTTAACTTTTCTTAACTCTAATGTACTTTGCAACAGATAAAACATAGACATTTTTTGGTCAGATTTGCCCCTCTAAGATTTTATGTGTTAATGCCTAAGAAATATATTTTTGTATTTTACTTCACAAATTTTGTAGCTAATATACATAAATACAAATATTGTCTAGAGAGATATGCATTATATCCAAAACCTCATGAATCTACTTCTTTGGATCGAGTAGCTTTAATATAAATATAATCATATTTCAATTATGGAACAAAATACATATATTGGTATCACATCTATGAATTATTTATTATCTACCTGTAATTTATCTCTCTATAAATCTATCTTCATCTGTCTATCATCTATCTATCTATGAAAAGGCTTGAATAACAGGTTTTTATTATTTATTTAATAGGTTTCCAGAACTTCAGAGATCCATTATTTTTTACATTTTTATTGGTTTTGAGTGCACAATGGTATATGTGTGTGGTAGTGTATGTGTGTGGGTGCACGCATACCAAGGCATGTATAGAAGTCAGTTCTCTCCTACCATTTGGGTCCAGGGCTTAAACTCATGTTGTCAGTGTTGGTGGGAAGTACCTTTACCCACTCTTTCATATCACTGGCCCTCCATCTTTTTTTAAATCAGCTTTCTTTGTTTGCCTCTTTTAAGTGATCTTTCCCTTTCATCTATAGCACCTGGTGTCATGGGACAAGATTATTTTAAATATCCCCTCACCATTCTTTTCCCGTCTGTAGGTTCTGTAGGTCTAGCTCTTGTTGTTCTGACATTAGTAATGTGACTCTTTTCTGGTTCTTTCCAAAAATCTAGCTAATGGTTTTCATTTTGTTGATTTTTTCTCAATGAACCACCCTATCTCCATTTCATTGCCTCTTTCCATTTCAGCCAAACTTATATTTCACAATGTCTACTCTTTTCTTCTGCGAATCATATTTGCTTGTCTTATTCTATTTAGTAAGGCAAAAGTGAAGTTATTGATTTGAAACTTCTCTCTATTTCCTTTCTTATGGGATGTTTAATGAAAGACGATTTTTCTAAGCATAGTTCAGTGGCATCACACAAAGTCTGAGATGCTGTATGCTTACCATCAACAGCCAATATCTCAATAGTAGAGTGTTTGCTTAAAATGCATCAAAACCTGAATTTGATTCCCAGTATCGAATCACATAAGCAAGGTGGCTCACACTTTTCATCCTGGCACTTAGGAGGTAGAACTCAAGATTATCCTTGCCTATATATTGACTTTGATGTCAGACTGGTTTACATGAGACCCACATAGAAGGAAAATTCCAGGTACATGGGATTTTATTGATGAATTATACAAAATGGTCTTATGAAAAATAGAAAAAATATAACAACAGTGCTCAATCATTTCACAAAGCCAATATTACTTCTGTACTGAAACCAATAGGGAGGCAAATGGATGGCAAATTGCAGAGTCCCATTCTTCATGGACATTCATGAACTAAACAAACTTCAGTCAGTCAAATCTAAGTAGTTAGACAGAAAGACAAACAGACAGAGAGGACAGATAATTCATATATGTGATACTACCTAATTCATATTTTATTTCATAATTGAAATGTGCTTATATTTATATTGAAGCTCCTGGAATCAAAGAAGCATATTCATGAGATTTGGAATATAATGCATATCTCTCTAGGTTACATTTGTATTTCTATGTATTACCAACAAAGTTACAGAGTTAAATTACAAATAAATATTTAAGTATTAAAAGGCATGAAGTCTTAGGGAGGCAAATCTGACAAAAATGTTTATATCTTACATATTGAAAACTGCATTAGAAGTAAGAGCAGCTGTAGAATGAAATCAGTCCTGCTGCATGTGGGAACCATGTACATAAGGGGAAAGATTCAGATTGTTAAGAGGCCTTTCTTCTATAATGTGCCACAGTGAACTACAGACATTATTGATATACTGTTTATTGTAAAGTGTCTTAAATTTAGCTGCCTTACTGTCATTTCTGCTTGATAATACTTTAGACAGAAAATATATTTTAATTTCAATTATCTCACATTTGTTGATTTTTAAAAAGAATTTGTTTAGAATAGGGTTTTCTAAATAACTCAACTAATAACTGTTTCTTGAATATTAAAAAATAATTTATATTCAGTTATGTGTTGGGTAAAGAATTAAATAATCATTAATTAGTACCAATTTGTTCATAATTCCATTCTAATTTATATAGGCACTATGTTTTTTGAGTATTTATCCTATTCAGAGACCAGCACTAAGATCTATAGCTACTTATTTATTTTTGCAAGTTTTTTGTTTTGAACTTGAACTCTCCCTCTATGGATGTCTGTCTTCTTTTTCATTCTTGGCAGGATCACACTTTGTAGCTCTGGCTTGCCTTTGACTCATTATTTTCCTATCCTCTCAAATTCTGAGACTTCAGACATATATTATCATGCATATCTGTTGTCTATTGAGCTGCTATGCTCTCTCAATTAATTGGCTCTTTTGCCTATAAAATGACCATCTTTGTGCATACCAGAGTTGTTTTTTCCCTATAGAAAATCTCTGATATAGAATATCCCTTTAGAATAAAAACATATTCTATAGGGAATATGTTTTTATACAACATATAGCAATTACATAGCACGTGTATTCTTCACTACTCTTAACACCAGTGTTTGCATATCATTTTCATGTTTTATTGTTAACCTCTTCATGTCATTATACTGAAAGTGAATATTTCACAGACTATCTAAATTGGGTTTGAGGTCTCTTCATTTCAACCATCCCTGGCTTTGAACTGGGTATTTTAGGTCATTCATGTTTAATGTGACCATTTATATTGATATGTTTAAATCCATATTTCACTTGTTTTCTGTTTGTTTTATTTCTTTTCTGGTCCCTTTTCTCTTTTACTGTTTACTTTTAGATTGATTCCATTTTGTGTCCTCTGTGAGCTTATTAGGTATACTTCAGTGTTTTGTTGTTTTAGCGGGTTCTTTAGAGTTTATAGTACACTCAGTAAAAATGAGACCGATGGAACTTTTGATTTTGAAGTTATTATGGATTCATACACAGTTACAAGGTAACAGGGAGGGACGTGTTCCCTTCAGCTGGAGACTATGGCAGTGCAGTACCATAGTTGGGAACTAACACTAAGATAGCACGTGTATCTTTACACCTTTTCTTCTCAAGTGCAGGGTTGTATAAGTGCACTGCCATCAAAACACAGAATGTAGCAATCACTAACACCATCTCTCTCATCTTATTATTTCCTACCCATACCAATCTGCCTTTCAGCTGCCACCCTCGAAGTCACAAGTGTATTTGCCACATCAAGTAGCATTCTGGAGCTGAAAAAAGGCACAAGGCAACCAGTCATTCAGTATTGTTCCAGTTGTCAATCACTAAGATTCTCTTGATATTCATTCATGTTGCTGGTACTATAAATAACAATAGCTCACATAATTTTTGACTCTTTGAAAATTTGCTACATATATGTACTGTATCCCAATCAAATCAGCCTTCAATCCCTTTTTCAACTGCCTCCAGTATGAACCCATCACATCTCTCTCCCAATTTCATGGTCCTTTTAAAAATATTTATTTATTATTATTTTTAACTCAGAGTGCATTTGGTGCTACCCTTACATACAAGGTCATGCACTGGATCAACTAACTCCAAAGAAAAGCAAGTCTCCCTCTTCTAGCAGTCATCAACTGCTAAAATTTCCTCAACTCAAGACTGGACCTCAGACACCCTCCCCACGCCATATAGGAATTTTTAACTATCTGATTCTTTTGCATGTCTTGGACATGTAATCAGAGCTTCTGAGAGTTCAGGGGACAGCAGTCCACAATACTTTTCTGACACTGATCCTCTTGCATTCTTCCTGCCCTTGAGTCTTGGCAGAGGAGCCAAAGTTCATATCCTGAGAACTCACTGTATGTGTTTTATCTTACCATGGAAACATTATATCTAGATTCTTACTCTTATAAACATAACTGTTCCCAATAGTTAAAACAGAAATTTTTTTATTTTGTGTATGGGATATAAGGTTTTATTGAGGAGTATCCAAATCCAGAGGACACTGTAAACATAAATTTACTTTCTTAAAGAAACTGCCAGGTAATTTTCCAAGAAGATTTCATCATTTTACACCCCTACCAGAAATATAGAAGACACCTGTCTGCTGTAAGCATTGATATGTCGCTTTACTAAATTCACATATGTGTGATGATACCTTGTTATATTCTAAATTTGAATTTCTACACTAGCTGGTGAGGTTGAACATCCATGTTGGCACTTAAGTATTCTCTCTGGACATATGTCTCTTAAAACTCTATATTTTTGTTGTTTTAATTGGATTCAAGAAGTATAATGTTTACTCCTATAACTACCTGTTAAAGAGCCACCTGGATTAGAGACCAGTGGCCTTTCCATGTCCCAGGATGATGTGGAAACCATTCCTTGTCTCAATGTAGATGCTGCAGTCCTGTGAGCTTTGAGATGACAGAATCTCAAGCCAGGCCAAGTTGCTCACTCAATTTACTTGGTACCTGTGGATCCTGATGTAGACCACTCAGCTTTCTCCAGCACCATATGTCTCTGCATGCTGCCCTGATTCCCACCATGATGATAAGGTCTAAACCTCTGAAATGGAAAGCCAATGAAATGTTCTCTCTTCTTTTATAGCAGTAGCCATAATCATGATGTTTCTTCATAGCAATAAAACCCTAACTAGGATATAGAGATAGATAGATAGAAAGGTAGTATATAAAGCAGGGAACCTTCATTCTATGCTGAATGACAGGCATCTCCACCCCACTCTTTCATAGAAAGTATCCAGCTGTACCACCAACTACAATATTAGGTTCAAACGTCTGCAATTTTTAAAAACTTAAGAAATGTGTTCTATTCTTAGATTCCTGAGAGTTCTGGATAGGTATCAATTTATCATGTGGGAACCAGCACTAACTTTAAGACTCTACAATTTTTCTTTAAACAATCAATAGAGTGGATGGCATTGATTTCCAGATGTTGAACCACTGTTGCATGCCCAAATGCCCTATTCAATGAGGGCACATATTTCTTTTCCTATATAGTTAGAATGTGTGTGAAAATATTTTAAGTATTTTATGCTAATGTTCATAAAGTATACTGGTCTGTAGCATTGTCTTTCATTGTTATATGACTTTTATCTGACTGGTTTCATGAAATAAATTAGGATGTCTTCCTCCACCTATTATGTAAAAGGCAATTATTAGTCATCTTTCTAAATAATATACAATTCCTCAGGGAAACCGTCTAGACAATTTCTTTTTGACAAAAATTGCCAACTGTGCATTTTATTTATAGGTCATGCAAGTCATTTCTGAATACATACTGAGTAAGAAACAAAAGAGTGCTCACATCTGGACACTGGGACATGATGTTACCATCTATAATATTCAAGCTTGAATACTGCAGAATTGAAGTACGAAAACAACCACAAAACACTGATGTTTTAAGGAAGTTTCAGTTTTGCATTTAGTTACACTCAGTGCTCTCCTTGGTCACATGTACATGTTGAAGATAATTGGGAGTATGCTTTCTAAGGAGTTGGTTTCTGTTAGCATAGTTTGAATGTTAAAATAATTTAAATTTATTTTTAAATTTTAAATAAATAAATATATACATGCATATGTTTAAATCTTAGTGTGTCTGTGTATAAACCCAGACACATGCCAAGGGGGGTCATAAGTTAGAGGACCGTTTGCAAGAGTCACTTCTAGCTTTCTACCATTTGGATCCTGGGTATCAAATTCGGACCATCAAGTTTGGCAGCAAGGGCCTTTACCTTCTGAGCCTCTTGTCCACCATCTGACTAGAATTTAAATTTGCTTTTAGGGTTCTGTTTCAGATCTGTCTTCTTTCCAGGAGCCTATGGACCATATGTGTAGGAAGACTTTCCTAATTTGCTTTTCCTGTCAACTTGACACAGTGTGGAGTCATCCAAGAAGAGAACCTCAAATGAGGATTTGGCTAGATCAGATTCACCTGTAGATAATCCCTTAGGGCACTGTCTTGAGTACTAGTTGATATAGGAGGGCCACTGTGGGAGGCACCATTCCCTGGGCAGGTATGCTTTGACTCCTATTGGCAAATGATAATTATTCTATTTCTTCTTTGTCTATCCACTCTAGGTATACGTGGCAACTTCTTTCTATATTCTTAAGTAATCAGCTTTTCTCCCCTATTTGTTGGTATTCAGTTCTATTGACTTTAGATTATTTTTCTGTTTTCTACCTGCTTTGGGTTTATTTAACTATTTAAACTTATATGTTTCCCCTTTTACGTGAAGACATCTATAAGCTAAAGCTTGTGTTGTGTGCTTATTTTCACAAATCTTAATACAAACTGAGAATTTACTTCTCAGTTTTAGTAACTGGAGATTTTATTGCTGTGTCTGTGTTAACTGATTTCTAATTTGATTCTACCATAGTCAGAGAATACTGTATGATTCTGGTAATTTTGCCTCTGCTGAGGTTTGCTATATGATATTCGTCTCTTAATTTCCTTGATAAAATACTCTGAACAAAAGCAAGCTAAGGATGATGGGATTTTTTTGTACTATACTTCCAGGTCACTTTTTTATTATTGAGAGAAGTTAAGGCAGGGGGAAAAGCAGGAACTTTAAGGCAGAAACTACGGCAAAACACTTCTTTCTGGCTCATTCTCTGGCTTGCTCAGTAGTTCATGCTTTCTCATACAGCTTGGGATCAACTGCCCTGGGAATGGTGCCTCCCAAAGTGGGCTGGACCCTCCTACATCAGTTAACATTTAAGACAGCTTGCCCACAGGACAGCCTGATCTAGGCAATTCTTCATTTGAGATTCTCTTCTCACATGACACTCTGCTGTGTCACTTGACAGGTAAAACTAATTAGGAGAGTCTCCTACAATATGGTTCATAGATTCCTGGACACAAGGCTAATCCACTGGCTGGGGATGAACAGGTCTGCATATATTGAATACAGCCCACTGTCAAGAATTATTTTCAAGTTTTCTCTATTTTTGCTGATGCCCACCTACTTGGTTATTAATTGTTGAGATTCATGTTATAATCATGTGGATTTTAAGTATTAGATTTAGAGTTTCTGGAATCCCTTTTATACTCACATGGACTCCAGACAAAGCAGAAACCTGGACCATTCATGTCTTCTGATCTGTTCAGGAACACTACATAGTATAATATTATATGAACAACCTTTCCATGTGTTCTGTACATTACACAGTTATGTGAGACACTAAGTCAATCCCTGTTATTCTATCTTAGCCAGAAGCACAGATATATCTAATATATTTTTCAGTTATTAAAAGAAAAATAAAATCCACTAACAAGTGTAATAGGTATTTGAATTTTATTGTTGTAGAGAAATGTCACTATATGTACAAGCAAGAATTTAAATTCATGTAGCACTTTTTCTTTGTGCTGATCAAAATTCCCTTACTGTTTTACTTAACAAATACTTTTAATAATACTAAGGTCTTGTAGCCTGTCCTGTCTCTAATGTAATCGATTATGTGTTCTATTTAGGAAAAAAACACTGCAATGCAAAAATGAAAGGAGTCCAGTAGCTGAAATATAGGCTGGATAACTATTTTTAATGCTTCAGCCAGAACAGACATTGCTAATTGATTACAGCACTCCTTGATAAATACATACTTGTACTCAGAATCTATTGTTTCAGATTTGTAAATATCCCACTTGACACATCTTTTTATCTTCTGCATCTGGAGCCCACTGTGCAGGAATGAAATATGCCACATCTGGCCTGTACATCAGTGAGGTGTCAATCACAAGCTGGCTTTCTGCACTCATTTTTTCCATATCATCATTGCAGACAAGAGCTGTGTTTGTTACTGTTGCATTCTGAAGTTAAAATCATTTGAAGAGGAACTTATTCCATCTCAACTAGGTCAGAAAATGTCTGGATAGCCACATTGATGCCTCCCTCAATCTCTTTCAGGAATGAGTTAATCCACCTGAGTAATTCATCTAGGGAAATAAACACATTCCAAAAACTGAAGCAAGTGAGGAAAAAAAAGAAGCTCATTCTTCAGCCATCTGTTTATTCCAAGTAGTCACAGGAGGAGGGCCTGTGAATTATGTAACTAATGTTCCCATTCCAGCTTTCTTTTACGCCTATCTGTGTCTTCATGGTGCAAGAAGGTCTCTGATCCCCATCCGTGATTTTTCTCCACCTATCCCTGCCATTCAGACACCTTTATGTGGTATGGGTACTCCTGGGATCCAGGTTTTAGCTTTGTGGGGAAATGGAATTGAAAATGGGGCAGAAGATATGCAACAAACAGCACTGCTGCTCAGGGTTCTCTGAAGAAAGACATGCTGAGTGACAAATAGCCATTTCTTAAAGATATAAAGTTCTGTGAGACACTGCTCAAAGAGACAGCAAGCTACTTCTCCATGAAAACTTCATAATTCCCCAATACTGTGAGCAGTGAGATAAATTTCCCTAACTGACAGGATGGAGTAACAAGGCACCGAGTTTTTGTGTGTCTCCAAATATGACTTTATTGATGAGAGTGGAATTCTTATTGCTTTAACTAAATTCACATCTCCTCCATCAAGTCAACCATATTTAGCCGTAAACCTCTAGTTTTCATCTTCAAAATGCATTCTAATACTATTTAAACACCAAAAACTAATGAGAAAATACACATCATATCTGTTTGATTGTGTGCTTTTAGACATTTTAAGGAATATAATACACATACGACAAACATAACATATATGGTGCCAACTGGGACAAGCAAGGAAAAAGAGGAGAAAGAACCAAAGTCTAGCACCATATCGAGATTCTCCTTTATCAAGAGGTTATTTGTAAATATACACAAAGCTTCCATAGAAGAAAAAAGCTAATGACAGAGAAATGGTCCCAGGTGGCTTGAGATGTTTCCATTGGTTTAGAGTGAGCTCTGAGGTGGGTCCAAACACTGTAGGGAAGTTTGAGTAAGTAACTTAGTTCTTGGCACCTAGGTCCCCAGCTGTAATATGAGGATGTGTCTTCCACCCCCCACAGGCATAATGAGGATTAAATGAGATAACCCCTACAAAGGAATAGCTACTACATAATTGCCTGTGTTCGGTATATTAGAGCTGTTAGATCAATGACAGCCGTCATGTGAATTCAAAATTTAGCCTAGAGGATGTCTTTTCTACTGCCAGAACAAAGTAAATACATCCATCCAAACCCTCACACATGGCGTTTAACAAAGGGCATTTATAGACTTTCAATACGAATTGAATGGAGGGGTCAGATTTTTCACAACCATGGAGCTGGGATCAAAAGCACACAGGAACATCGAAATAAAGCTGTTGAACTCTGCAATTCTCAAGAAAGCCAGTGTGATTCTCTAATATGATTTGAACATCATATTCAGGAGAACTGTGTGGGAGTCATCCAATAGGAGCACAGCAGCAAGGCATATAAGAAAGACAACAATGGAATAACCTGAATGTTTTATCTGGAACTGAGCCCTGCCTGCACACACACAAATGGACTTTCTTCATAGACATTCTCAGAAACTGAGAAGGGGGCTATTCTCAGTAAAGAGAAATGGGGTTGGCTGCCAGAAACGAGGCTGACAGACACAGTGGATATGTATCCCAGCTAAAACATAGGTACTAGCCAGGTGAGCATCCACTCCTCCATCTTCCCACCAGCCACAGAGGTGAGATAAGAACTCAGCTTTTTCAGATTTCAGAGCTCAAATTTTCAGGCATTTTAAGCTACAGACATTATTTGTATTTTCTTCCTATTAAATATTAAACGGTTCATTACAAAAATATTGACTATCTTGACCTAGCCAATTCTCTCCTGCCCTTACAAAACCCATAATGAAACCTTTAAAAAAACAAAACAAAAACCAACCAAACAAAAAAACTTAACTTTCAAGAAGGCTGTGGGATAGAGTGAATTTATTTGACAAACGCATCCCCTGCTTGAATATGTGGTGCACAGATTAAAGCAGTTTGTCTCTCAGTGGCGGCTCATGAGGATACTCAACTGGCCATGACACTGCAGTCCAGCTGAAGGCTGAATCTCGAGGGAAGGAGTTTGCCAGAGCTGTCAAGTCTGCTAGTCTGCTAGTCAAAGCTTACCCTGGTAAGCTAGAAAAGGACTCATTACTGCTGAAGGTTCACATCTTGATAATTGAATATTTCAATACTGTTTGTATTGGTGCATGTCTATTTTTCCAACTTTTTATGTAAAAGGAAGCCCTAGATACATATATTGTTTATGGGAGTAGTGTTTTAAAGGTTTCTCTATCCTTTATTTCAATGAAGATTAGAGAAGTACTTCAGTCATACTAGCCTACTGTGTGAGTTCAAAACCAGGGGAGAACCTATCTTAACATAAAGACATATGGAATTTAGGAACAATAGCTAAAATTATCCTCTGACTTCAATACGGACACCTATATACACAAAGGTCTATCAAATAAATTATAATTCTTTTTTGATGTTGTTGTTAAAAACATGTAAAAGAAGCTTTTTCTTTTTTCAGAGATTTGTATTTTTATCATTTCCACAGAGATAAATAAGTTACATGATGATGATTCTGCTTGAGATGTTTAAATAATGGTTCCCCAGATAAACCAAAAACAAGTATAAGACTTACTCGTTACTTTAAATATGTGTCATATGTGTCTGTTACCTGCTCTACAACTACACACAACTCTGGATGACATACTATGGAGATGAGTAGAGGTCAACCTTCCATGGAAACATTGAACAGGAACCTTGCTCTTCTATACAAGGCAACTATCTACTTCCTCAGTTAATCCTTTCTGGACCTACTCCTATAGACACAACCAGAGCTGTGTTTCTATGGATATGGGTTTGAATGTGATATGTCCACCATAGGATTATGTGTGTAAGTATTTGGTCTCCAGATATCATTGCTATTTGAGAAAGCCTTGAAATTTTTAAGAGGTGGAGCCTTGCTAGAAGGAGTAGGTCACTGTGGGTAGACACGGTGGTTTAACAGCCTATCTCTGCCTCCTGACTGTCCATGAAATGTGACAATCTGGTCTTATCCTCAGGCTGTCATGTCTTCCAGGCCACATGTCTGTCTGACCTCCTCACACAGAGGATGTACTAAGAAAAATATGTACAAAGAAGCCATGTACATGGAAGATGTACAAGGGAACGAGGCATAATGGACATTGGCACACGGGGAAATATGTAAAATAAGAGTCTCAGCATCATCTCACTCAAGCGATCAGAAATCTAAGACACATACACTCTAACTTGCAAAAGTCAATTATTTAAAATTTCTCCCTGTACTTTTGAGTCCTCAACAAGCCCAGTCCTCCTCCTGCACTGTCAGAGCAACTTGACCCAAAACACCAGAAGAGTCCCTTGAGCATAAAAACAAATGTGTTAGTAGGTAAAGTCTATAGGAACACAGAAAGGCAATGGTCTCTAAGGATACAGGAATGACAGCCTTCTGTAGCTGATCACTTGATTAATCATAGTTGTCAACTATGGCTGGATCTAAAATCAAATACGAGAAGAGCTGTTGGACACACCCAGGAAGGGTTTTCTGAATCGGGTTACTTGATGTAGGACAACCCACTTCAAAGGTAGACGGTGCTGTCTACAGGCAGTCTACTAAAAGTCTAAAAGGTCCAGGGATTTGCTGCATTGCACCTCCAGTTCCTTGAGAGTGCTTCTATGCCATTGTTTCCACTATTGTTACATTCCTTCATTGACATCAGAACCCAGCTTACATCCTAGATTGAAGATGGTGTCTCTCCTGAAATCTTGCTGGCCTCCTTCAACATTAGACTGAGACTGCTGTAAACTCTTGGTCTTACGAAGTGAATAGCTATATTCTCAGCCTTCCCATTATGAAGGAAGCCAACATTGGGCTACCCAGTCTGTATCATGTAAGTCAATCTAAAAAAATATTTTGAAACTACAAATCCATTTTTCTTCCAGATCTCTTCCTCTAGAGTATTGTGACTAATAGTCACTAAGACTGTTTTTCTAAGATACAGTCATACTAACCATTGAACACACATGGAAGAATGGGCGTGCTCTGCCTGTGTTGGAATAATGTCTCCAGGATACGTCATCATGTCCCTTCATCCTCTCCATATGGATAAGGAGTTACAATGATTTTGGACTCCTTTAAAGGAGCCAAATGCTTAAGTCAAAAAAATCTGGAACTGCAGAGGTGGAGAGTTCTCTTCCTAATAGACAGCCTGGGGATATCTAAAGAGCATCAGATTAGCTGCCTGGTTACTTCCAAGGCTCCAAATTACTTCCTGGAGGGGGAAATGCTGAGGAAGTAGAGTGCATAGCAACAGCAGGGTCTGAATGCATGATAAGCTTCTCTTTCTTCTTCCAGCAGGGTGTTCTGCATACAAGTTAGAGAGTCTCACTGTAGACCACTTTCTTTCCCAAACAGCTTTCTCTCAAAACCTTGCGCCCTGAAGTATATTGTCTATTAACATGAGAAGCCTCTATACAGGGCTGGGAATGATCTCTTTCTACACTAACAAGGAGCTAGGCTTTAGAGTCTCACCCAGCTAGGTAGGATTTCACCCACATAGATCATCTGAACAGCAAGACTGAGACCAATCAGGCAGGTTCGAAGGTCAGAACCCACAATAGAATGGGGCAAGGTTCCAAGGTCCCAGGGAGCCTTTACAGATTTATTCGGCCATAGGGTTTAGATGATGTTACCCCAGTTGGAAGCGCCAGGCCTTCCAGGTAGCTGTATCTAAGGACTCCTCTGTTTCTGTTATCGAAATTGGAATGATCTAACTTTCTACTCAGTTACTGAAAGGAAACCTTTTACACCCTGTTATCAGCTGCTAGAACACCTTGAAACTACAAAATATGGAAATGCAGTTTGAGCAAATCTATGCATATGTGAGATCTCTCATGGATGCCACTCTATGCCATGACTAAGAAACAATGCTGTACAACAATATCAGTTAACATGCCAAGGAGGATGGGGGAAATGTAGCAAGGACCCACCCCTAGATGAATAGCTACGGGCATTTAATGGCTTCTGAGAGAGGAAGAATCAGTATTCTCAAGAAATAATCTCCCTAATCAGTTATCCAGCATCCACTCCCAGGTAAGTGGTCAGCTCTAAACACATGTACGTATGAACGTCACTAAATGAATGACCTCAGCTGTGTGTGTACGTGTATGTGTTCATGTGCGTGCGTGCCCTATGTATGTGTCTGTGTGTGTGCCTGTGTGTGTGTCTCTGTGTGTGTGAACAACTAAAGAGGAAATCATGAATTTGAGGAGTAGAGGCAAGGGAGGTGTAGGAGGAGGTGAGGGTGTAGTAGAAATTGTGTAAATACAGTACTCATGTATCATTTTCTCAAAGGAAAAAATCGTTTTAAAGTATAAATCCTGGAGCTTTTTACAAACCCTGATGTTCATCAGCAGTTCAGAGTTTCTGTAACCTGTAGACCTCTACTGCTTATATATAATTCAACATATAAAAATATTTGTGTGTACATAAGATAGACCATCATTATATATTATTCTACCATGTGGTATTATATACTACAGTATATAAATAACATAAGCCAGCATGTGAGTGCTTATACGCATAGGTAAGAATGGGTAAGAATAACAAAACCATCATAAAACCTTGTCAGAGCCTGAGCTGCTCTGTGTTGATTTACATTTCATCAAAAGTCAATTCATACCTATGTGATGCCACTGCACAAACCTGGAACAGGGCCCCATGGGCCATTTAAAATGTATGTGTTTGTCGTCGTCGTCGTCGTTGTCATCATCACCATCATCATCATCAACGCGTGTATGAGAGAAAGTATGTATATGTGTGTGCTTGTATGCACACACGCCACAGTGTGCATGTGCAGGCAGGAGGAAGACCTTCAGGAGTTGTGTTCTGGGGTTCAAACACAGAGAGTCTGGCTTGCATTGCAAGTGGATTTCCTGAGCCATCTGTCCTCTGCCAACACCCTAATAGACCATTTAAAGTTATCCCCGTGCAACTGGGTGATTGTGTTAAATATTGGTGAGTGGTAATTCTCTCTCTCTCTCTCTCTCTCTCTCTCTCTCTCTCTCTCTCTCTCTCTCTGTGTGTGTGTGTGTGTGTGTGTGTGTGTGTGTGTGTGTGTGTGTGTGTGTGTGTGTTAATCTTGATTGTTAATTTAAATGGATTTAAGCTCACTTCGGCCACAAACCTCTGTCTGTGTCTCTGTAGGTATGCCTGGAGATATTTAGCTGTGGGCAGAAGGCCTACCCTGAATGGGAGTGACAACATTTGCTGGGCTGGGGTCCTGCCCTTAACAAAAAATAGAAAATGAGTTAAGCATCTGCATCTCTTTGTTTCCTGATTTCAGATACAACATGATCAACCACGTCTTGTTCTTGCCACCACGCCGCCCCTGTCAGGACAGACTGTATCCTGGAAGCCAAAATAAATCTTTCCTTAAGTAGCTTTTGTCAGGTACTTTTTACAGCAACAAGAAAAGGAATGGAAGTATAAGTGTGTGTTTGTGGGTGTGTGTGCTTGTATGTATATACATATAGTTAGCAATTGAAAATTCATCTATTCTTCTCTTACTACTGTTTTGGATTGTATATGAATTAGGTTAACTGTCCAGATTATATGGAGAAATTTAGCTTAATGACTTACAATTACTTTACTGTCTTTGGAATTCAGAAGGTAAGAAGATGCCCCGTTTCTCCCATTGAGCCTTAACTATAAAATGCCTCTGATTGATTGTCATGCAAACTCAATGTTATTGCTATCTGAATTATTCAGAATCAATATGAGATATTAGCCAGCACAGGGAAGCATAGATATAAGGCAGTATTGGAAAACAGCTTCTCTCTCTATATTGAGTAATTGTGCTTTGTGTGGGGAATAATGAGCCGCTTGCTGTGTGTCACTACATCAGACACATGGAGAGTTAACAACTTTATCCACCCTTGATATTATATAATAAAAGGCATCCCTTGATACAGACAACAAATTACAAGGCTTGGAAGTTCTCACCCCAACCCTGCCCCCAAAAGCCGCCCTCAAGGATTCCAACCTTTTCTGGAAGAACCAAGGGTGGGACAGAGCTGTGCTCACGGAAGAGAAACTGGCTCTACTTGTATTTTAGGTGATTTGATGGATAAACTGCAGCATCATGTTCCCTCCCAGCTTCCAATTGCTTAAAGGCATAAACGGGCCATGTGGCTGCCCACAAAAGCCCTCCTGTAGCTGATGTGTGACTGTCAGCACTGCTTGTAGTAATTTTCCAAACAGCACAATGAAAGGCCAAGAGTCCCGACATCACAGGCAACAAGGAAGCATCAGGATCCAGGTTGGTGTTGACTGTATGAGTGTCTTTATGTTAAAGTCTTGACTGTGTTATATCGTTTATGTCTCTGAACTGCTAAAGGCTGCAACTGTCATGACTTTCTCTTAGGTTTACAGATGAGGGCATTACAGAGATCAAAAGATTTTCCCCCTCCGATCTAAGTGTGAAAGCAGTAGAGCTGAGATTCCAAAGTGAATTGATGGTTTCAAATGTGGATCAGGTAAATCTCACTGGTGTGGTCACATTGGTATGAGAGAGAAAGCATGAAAGAGATACAGAGTCAAATGCCCCAGAAAACACTAGAGCCTGGCCATCTGGAAACAAGCAAACAAACAAGCAAACAAAAATGGTAAGGTCCAGCTCGGCAAGGTATTGCACAGATGTATTCACAGCCATCAGCCTACTGGATAAGCACACCAGGGTGTCTACACACAGACGCGTTCTTCATTCCTAATGTAAGGAAAGACACATAGAATACCCCACCCCAAATTCATACTAAAACTCGGGATGGCAGAACTCAGTTCAAACATATCCCCCAAGAGCTGTTTCCACTGTTTCCTTCATTAAAGTCCTGGCGCAGGCTAATAAATCAGTGTACAATTTGTGTATAATCTAATTTTTGCCTTGTGCTTCATCAAGTATAGGTGGAAGCAAGGGGAAAATGAACAACAAAAAAACAACAACTGTAAAATGAAGACTAATGAGAACACAGATCCTTAAGAAAATATCTTTTAGCAATGTTCCATAGTCCTTTTGGGGTAAGCAGTCTACATTTTGGGTGTCATAATTACAGGAAAATAAGTATGATCTGTTGTTTCCATGGAACTATGACTTATGTAGGCACATACATACATACATATTTATATACATGTATATGTATGTAGATAAAAGGTAAATAGATATATGCATGTTTACATATATATGCAAGTAGATATATAGACCAATTCATTGATACATACATGCATATATATACACATACACATACACACATATGTTGTAGGTAGACAAGAAGACAGTTGATAGATGATAGATTGAGGATAAAGGTGATAGGTAGATGATAAAAGGATCAATAAATGTACTACAGATGGAAGGATGTATACTTCTGACATATTATACAAAAATGCACGTCTATCTCCATATGCACATTTATTCAAACCAAATACCTAGAAATCATCATGAGCTGTCATTGCACACAGCTATTTCTGTAGGTGACACACAGGCTGCACCATTGTAGGCGTTAATTGTGTCCTGGATGCATCCTTTCCTTCCCCCTTAGCCATTTATAGCACAGCCAATAATAATTCCCAAGCCACCCCCAAATCATCCCACAGAGAAAACTCAGTGTTCCTTAAAACTAGCCAGATATATATTAGGTACCCTTGTAAGGAACACAACAGTTACATAAGTTAATGGAATTCAAAGATGTAGGTTTGAGAAAGAGGCAGCGACAGAAGAAAGAAACTGTGTGCAGGCCAACAGTTCTAGCATTAGATTTGTTCTCTGGGTATGCACATGTGTTTGAAACTGGGCATTAGCCGAGGCAGGAGAATATCACAAAGAAAGTGCTGGTGTACACGGGAGGCATCCCTTCCTCTTTGCTTTCTTCACAGGGGTCTGAGCACACCTAAACAACATGCTGTGATTTCAGGTCACCAGCATAGGGATGGAAAGGGGGTGACACAGAGATGGCTCAGGGGTTCAGAGTATTTGATCCTCTTCCAAAGATCAGAGTTCAGATTCCAGCACCCACATTGGGCACCCACAGTATGGTGCCAACTCTAGGAGCTCCAGGGCCCTCTTCTCTTTTGCCCTCCAGAGGGACATTCATCACTGTGCACAGACTTTCCCTCTCTCTCTCTCTCTCTCTCTCTCTCTCTCTCTCTCTCTCTCTCTCTCTCTCTCTCTCACACACACACACACACACACACATGAATGAATGAAATTAAATATATCTTTTCAAACAAACAAAAATGGGAAATGCTAAGACAAGCTATGTTACAAAATAGAATTTTATTTCTTTGCAAGTACTAAGTTTGTTTTTGCCCAGTTACAGGTAGGAATTTGACAGGACACAAAGCCCAAGAGGGTTATTACATAAAACCACAGCCTTTTAGTGAAGCTCAGAGATCTCCCTTGCTTGAGAGGGAGAAATATGGGTTTTGCTTCAGAGAAAGGCGAGAGGTCTGCTGTACAGAAGCAGGAGCTATGCTTTCACAGCACTAAAGACAGGAAACCCACTGCCCTCTCCTGGTCCTGGGTAACAAAGCCCCATTTTAAGCAATGCCAAATAAGATAATTATGTAGGAGTTGACACCAAGCAAATCCTCACTCCTCTTTTTGCCTAGAGAGTGGGGTTGATTTGCAATTCTGAAGGGATAATGAAAGGGCCAGCATTATTATTTAATATAAAAATAGATCTCCAGGTTTTCCCCAAAGTGTTTATCATCAGACACAGGGAACAATGTCAAACTGAATTACCAAGTATTATCCCTGATAAATCAAATGAGGGTCAGCCCTGGAAAGGGATGGAGCCACAGCATAGAACTGATGCAGAGAAAGAGCAGAGCCTCAGAAAATGACTGCCAATTAGTGCATTTTCTAGTTTTCTTCCATTCACAGAAAATAAAAAGTATCTAGGGCAATGGGTGCTAGCAGCTACTGCTGCATCATTGACTGATTGAAAGTTGGGGGCTGGAGAGATGGCTCAGTGGTTAAGAGTGCCGACTGCTCTTCCGAAGGTCATGAGTTCAAATCCCAGCAACCACATGATGGCTCACAACCATCTGTAATGAGATCTGATGCCCTCTTCTGGGGTGTCTGAAGACAGCTACAGTGTACTTATATATAATAAATAAATAAATAAATAAATAAATAAATAAATAAATAAATAAATAAATAAATAAGTCTTTAAACAAAAAACGAAAGAAAGAAAGTCTTCACTGATCATTCTGAGACTGTCCCTGTGCGCTGCGTCTGCTCTAACGAACTGCTACTGTCCAGGGCTGGAGCGGGTCCTTAGAAACAGCAGACTGTTTCTCTCCACAGATCTCAAGGCTGGGGAGTTCAATGTCACTGAGCTGGGTCATTCTACTCCACCAAGAGACCACTTTTCCAGGACTGTAGAGATGGCTCAGAGGTTGAGTGTTTTCTGGTCTTGCAAAAGATGCAGTTCTATCCCCAGAACCACTTCAGGTGACTCATAACGACCAGTAACTCTAACTCCATGGGATCTGACACCATCTTTTGGCCTGTGTGGGTGTGTGCACAGACCCACACAGGAACACAAATACTCATGATAAAAAAAAGAAGAATGAGAAAAAGAGAAGTAAAGAAAAAAGAATTTTTTAAGAGACAACTTCCTGGTTTACAAACCTTGCTGTGTTTTCACTTGGAGGGAGCTACAGGGAGGATCTCTAAGCTTGTACATTGGCACTTTTCCATTCCAGACCGCTCAGATCCATTCCTTACCCATTCCCCAGAGACTACGCTTCCTAATAAATCACAGTGGGAGGGACGATGTCAGCATAAAAATATTGGTGGGTAGTTTATGCATATGCAGACCAAACTGGAGCCAGATACTACATCTCTGAAACTACTAAGTGCTGTTTGCTCCTCTTCTAGGAGAATAGCTCAGTGGGGTCCCCCCATCATTCTATTTTCCCCATAGATTATGTCTGATGGATGCTTGGTGATTCTCCATGGAGGGATACGGAGGATGATAGTGATGGAAATCAAAAGCAAAGGCCTGAAGTACACAGTTATCAAGTCCAGCCATCACTAAGTCACCCTACACATGATGAAATGCTGCTCCAGAAGCAGCCCTTGTATGTCATTCTTTGCCAGGGTAATTTCTCCTAAAAGTATCGTTCTTCATATAATAAAATAAAGAGCACAATATAAAAGGTTACTCAGGACATTTGCAGCCTTCCACTTACCCAGAGGAAACCATTTACTCGTTTCAATTTAAGTCATTTCAGAAATGTGATGCATATACTGGGCATGGTAGGACACCCATGCAATCCCAGCATTCTGGAGACTGAAACAAAAGGACCACCAAGGTTGAGGCTAGCCTGGGCTTCTTAACAAAACCATGTCCAGTTTTGGGGTGTTTTATTTTGCTTTGTTTTGTTTTTAAAGGAAAACAAAATATTATGCTGGAAAACATAAACCCATGAGTTTTGGGGAGTTACTGACAAGAAAGGGGGGAGTAAGTTATTTACAGGAGTATGCCTAACCCAAAGGCAGCTGCATCTCTGACAAGCTCCCCTCAGCATGAGTGAAGACTCACAAAACTCCATCCATGGAGGTTTCTGCACAAGATGCTGGCAACTCCATCAAAGAGCACCTCCTCCTCCCAGTGATCATTGGCTGCCTTTTAACCTTGGAAGAAGGCCTTGTGGATTACATGACTCTCTGAGCTTCGTGAACCTCTAGGTTTCTGTTATTTTTTGTGAGTCTTAGAGGCTCTCTTCCTCCTTTCTCTACTTTTCTCCTTCTCCCCTCTCTCCAGGAAGGAATATTTACATTCTAAAGAAATAGCTATGCAATACACACATGAAATGATGATTGTGACCTATAATTATTTTCTTCTATTCAAATATCCATTTATTACATGAAATATCCTGACCCTTTGCTTTTATGCTAATTCATGGGTGCCACCTCTAAATATTTACCATTTGTCTATTGTTGCATGGTTCTCCATGTTAACAATTGCCTATGTACAAATGATATTGATAACCAGTGTGACACCGAAGGGGTTAAAATTATTGTTCAGGTGGGGAAAATGGAGGAAGTCTCAATCTAGACACCACTCAGAGATTGGCACAATTTATTTCTCATGTCCACACATGTTCCTATACACTACACTACCCCACTCTCCTAAATATTACCTGTTGCAATAGTTTTCAGGGATATAGTCCCCCTCTTTGTATTTTTTTTTTTTTTAATAAAATCGATACCTGGTGTATGTGGCTGGGATGAGGAGATGGCTCAGTGGACAAAACCACGTGAAGACCCAAGCTTAGATCTCCAGTGTCCAGGTAAATCCTGGGTAAAAGTGACAGCCCACCTTCAGTCAGACTTCATAGATAGAGACAGGGGATTCCCTAGAGTAAGCTAGACTAGTCATGTAGCAAGCTCTCTATTCAATTCGGAGAATAAGATAGGGAGTAGCAATAAAGGACACTCCAGATGTCACCCTCAGGCTTCCACAGGCATGTGTGTAAGCATGCATGTGTACACCCATGTCTACTCATACCCCATACATGTGAACATGCATTTACACATGAACACCATACACAGGGACATATGCAAAATATAAGCATTGAAAATCAAGACAAATGGATTGTGAGTATAATGCCATCAGCATAACCATGCAGACGGCTCTCGACAATGCCCAGTAACCCAGCTTTGATGGAGCTACTTAGATGGTGACTACTCAAGGGTCAGCCACTGTGGACATGGCAAGCTTCAGTCGCTGAAGAGCACAGAGCCTGTCCTCCTCAAGCACAGACATCCACTCTACCCAACGGGTGGTCATACCAGTCCAGATGTCAGCATGCCAACTCTACATGTGGATTTCTTACTGTTGACTATTACAGCCAACACACCGTCTGGCTGCGAATATATATAATACAGAAATGAAGATATGCCTACATAATTCATGCAGTATTGATGAACAGTGCCCTTACTTCAGACCACATCTACAAATCATTTAATTATGGCTTGTGCAACTGTTACAAAAAAAGCAGTAGCTCAGGCATGTTTGGATAGATATGGGTTGGAGATTTTCACTTACACAAGGCGCAATTTCAAGGACCCTTCCATGACTCTCACTACAGCTACAGCTTCTTATCTGTATCCCAAAACATGGTGGAGGACACAGGAAAGCACTGCATTGGAGAAACATAAGAGAACTACAGTGTGCGCATGTGCACGCTTGTGTGTGTGTGTGTGTGTGTGTGTGTGTGTGTGTGTGTACAGGTGGTATGTATTCACACATGTGTACATACAAGCGGACACCAGAGGACAACCTTCAATGTGTAGTTCCTTGGGTGATTTCCACCTTATTTTATATTAATTAAAATTGTTCCTTGACAATTTTAACATAGTCAAGAGTGGCCATGTCTGGTCCCCTACCACCCTTATGTAATCTCTTCTTTTCTACAATATCTTTCTCATGTTTACCTCTACTTTTTTTCACTTGGTCTTGTTAGCTATTGACCTTACCAAGGCCATCTGTGTGACCATGGCTTTGGAGTTATTTGTTGAAGGCAGATGGGCTTGGCAATGGGTACACAACTGAAGAAATTAATTTTCCACCTCCAAGAATCCATCAATGGCCAGTCGTTCAGGAGTAAGGAGGATGGCCCTATAAGCCTTCCATTACTTTTTAGACACAGTCTCTCACTGGGTAAGAACTTTCTCATCACACTACACTGGCTTAGTGAGCCACAGCCTCCTGCCTGTCTCTATCTTCCTAGCACTAGGGGTACACTGTGTGCCACTTGTCTAACTTTTTCACACTGATCTTGGAAATCAAATTTAGATCCTCATAATTGCACAGCAAACACTTTACAGACTAAACTATCTTTGAAGACATTGTGACTTCCATTTAACTCCTGGGATACTTGTGTAAAACAGGTAGTGATATTTTACTCACCCCAGGCTGTTTGGAAAGACTTAGACACCTAATGATATCATGATGGAAACATACCAACATGGAGGGCATGGGGCATGAAAAAACCTCAATGGCTCATCACCATCTACACACATGTGGTGTGACTATCACCCTTACTTCTTTAAGAGTTCCTATCTCACCACCAACAAGAAGTCATTTCTTAAGTGCCCTACTATTTGTTTGGGTCCCTGTAGGATCTGACTTCTATCTTTCTCAAAAGCTCTACCCAGTACGTCTCTTCCATGTTCTTCAGCAAGCCAAGCTCAGTCAAGCTTCAGACCCTCCATTCTCACTGTCCTCCTGCCTGGAACAACATTTCTTAAATGATTTATGACTGGATCTTTCTCAACCTGTAAGTCTCCACTCACGTGTCATCTTCACAGAAGGGACTTCCATCTTGATCTGATTGTTCAGAAGGTGAGTCTCTCTCAGCATCACCATCAATTGCTCTCACTTGTATCGTTGTTACTGAACCCCTTATCATATAACAAAATCCACAATTACACTTTTCAGATGCTGATGTCACTTCTACCAGTAAAATACAGAGCTAATAAGGACAAGAACATACTAGTGTCACTCTCTTCCAGAACTTACAATTATCCTTGCTCCATGAAAATGCCAATAAACAAACACTGCCTGTTCTTGTAATATTCTATTGTTACTTTGCACTGAGGACACACTGGGGGCAAACTATGAAGGAGACTCAGGAAAGAATTGAAGGGGTGAGGTTCTGTCTGGAAAATGTCTCCTGAGCAAGAATTACCTTCTATGTCTCTAAAAGGAATCAAAGAAATGCCTTTTCATATATTTGAGTGTGTGTGTGTGTGTGTGTGTGTGTGTGTGTGTGTGTGTGTGTGTGTGTGTGCACGCATGTGGCAATAGTAGTGGTGCCTGTGCATATGTGTATGCATAAAAGTAGAGGTCAGAAGTCAAATTTGCCTGTCATTCTTGGAACTTTCCACTTTGATTTTTGCAACAGAGCCTCTCAACAACCTAAATCTCACCAAATAGGCTAAGTGGAGAGACCAGAAAGCTCCTTACCCTTGCCTCATATCAGTGATTACAGGTATTTGCACTTACATCCAACCTTGTTTTAACGTAGGTACAGATCAAACTCAGATCCTCGTGCTTGTGCAGAGAGCACTTTACCTTCTGTGTTATCACTCTGGCCCCAAATATTATCTTCTCACACCTGCAAATCCAGCCTTTCTGAGCAGAGACCTTTCCAATTCTAACTTCTGATAGTTGAAATGAATCTGGAAGAGCCCAGTGTTCTCTCCTGGGTCCACACCCATATTATATCCTCACCCCACCAAGTCCTTAGGAACAAGGCATCCCCAGTGGAGAAGTATCTTCCATAGTCAGACAGCACAACTGGGATTTTCAAATGCATTATCACTTGTCAGCAATGAAGGAATTTGCTAAGCTGACAGAGAGCGCTGATTCAGGACATGACACACAAAAATCACTGTATTTTTTGGTTTTTAAAATGTCTTAAGTATCTCAGGCTTACTGACTATCTTAATCCATCTAGTTGAATATATACGTTATTGTTAAATCTAAGCTTTCCAACTTCTGATATTTGCATTTTCAAGTTAAATGTATAATGCAGCACTCCTGCTGCTCTTGGAGTTCTGATGTACTCAGGTAGAAGACTGTTGGAAACACAGATAGACTTCAATAACACAGCCCAAATTAGTTACACACAAGAATGGAAATACATGATTTATCTCACACATGAAAAGTAAGGCTTTGGATTTGGAGGGTCATTGTTGAAACTGGGATCCATTGAAGATCAGCTTTGTACACACAGTAGCTTTCCCTCTATTAGCTGAGATAACCGTAACAGAATACCAGAGGCACAGTAGCTTAAAAAGTAAGCACACAAATTCCCTATGATTCAAGTACTACAGATTAGGGTCTAGCGCTGGCTCTCTGTGGACTTGTAGATGGTAACTCCTCACTTTATCCTCCCAAGGCAGAGAGAAATCAGGTTCTCCTGTCATTTCTAAAAGGGCATTAATCCCATTCCTGAAGGCTTTGCTCTTAGGATCCAATCACTACCCTAAGTACCCGATCACCTCCCACCTTCCAGTTGTAATTCTTGGGGATGTTCATGGGACATAACTTCTAGGAGATGACAATAGATTGCTTCTCTGTGTCTTTTCTAACTCCAGGAAACAATACTGCCTCCTTCATAGGTCTCATTGTGTATACTCTCAACTGTTGAGCCAATCACCATGCTGTAGGTATTGTTAGATCAGCCTAAGTTGTGTACAGATACTTGGCATCAGAGGGGAGGGTGGGACCTGTCCAAGAAGCAGAGCTACAATGGCAGGCCAGGATCTACTCAAGAGATTTGGGGATTGTCTCCATCCCAAGGAGATTTTTAAAAATGCAGTTACAGGTAAGCAGGGTGGAAAATAAGCAAGGGCATCTCAGTTACAGAAGTGGACATGTCAGGATACAGTTGGGTAGAAATATGTGGAATGAAAAAAATGAAAAAAAATACAAGTGAAAGCAAACTCTTGTTTTAAAACCCTACTTGCAGGAGTAGAAATTGTTGTTCAGTATGGTAGCGAGATTTCACAGCATGCATAAAGCCCCAAAACCACATAACATAGGCACACAACCATTAATCCCAGTGCTCAAGAGGCAAGAACATCTAAGGACATCCTAGGCTACAATAATAAGATCAAGACAAGCTAAAGCCACATAGATAGACCCTGTCTCAAGCCACAGTCTTACTCTTAGACATACATATACAGATGTTTTTGCAAATGTAGCAAAGGTGAAACAAAAGGGGGAGGTAGTCGTGGAAAATGCCAAGTCAGAAGAACTGGGTTTGGAAAAGAAAGAAGAGTTTACTATGAATGTTTAAGCAAAGGAAAAAAAAAAAAGGATTTGAAGGCAAGCAATGACTTGGCTCATCTTGGTAATGACAGGAGGTTCGTTACCATAATTTCCACACTGCAAATGGGAAGGCAACACACCTTAGGTCACTCTGGTTTTGCTGTTGCTGTAGGAATTGCCTCAAGAGAAGCTCACTCCCAAAACCCATGTCTTCCTTGACCTACCCCATGTAAATAGGCAGGAAGTTCTCATGCATGAACCACCTACTTAGTTGTCAGGTCTGGAATGGGGACTAAACTTCAATATGAACCACACTCCCTGGAACAGATCACAAGACTATAAGGCTATAGTTGGAGGCAGAAATTGAGCAGCAAGAGGATTCATTCCCTAAAAAATCCACAGTGTGCTGGCTAATGGTTTCCTAACGTACACTATTGTATTCCTCAGTTTTATGCAGTTGACAAACATTTGACAAGAAATGAATTTGACCACACGATTCTTTTTTTTCCAATTTTCGGAGTGAAGAAGAAGAAAAGAAGGAAGAGATGGTGCTGAGGCTGGTTGAAGAGGAGGAGGGGTAGAGGAAGAGAAATAAGAATAGGAAGAAGGAGAAGGAGAAGGAGGAAAATGAGGAACAGGAACAGGAGGAGGAGGAAGAGAAGGAGAAGAAGAAGAAGAGGAGGAGGAGAAGGAGGAGGAGGAGGAAGAGGAGGAGGAGGAGGAGGAGGAGGAGGAGGAGGAGGAGGAGGAGGAGGAGAAGAAGAAGAAGAAGAAGAAGAAGATTCTATAAACAGCAGTCATAAATTACTGGGTCAGGTGAGTACTGTGTTTTAAAGAAATGGGTTTTCTGAGTTCTTATCTGAGTGGTGAAAGAAGCTAGCAGGAGAGATTCACTAGAGAAAACACGCACAGCCAATCTGGGTCTTTAGCTCTTAAGATTCTTCGGGGGTTTTCAAGAACCAGGAGATGAAATTTTGCTAGAGATACGATCCTCTTTCTGGATTATAAACTCCTTCTTTGCCAATTCCAAACTTGGCAATCATATGTTTACTAACCTGATGGCTTGCTGCAGTCAATGGGATCTCCTATTCTAATAAAGTAAGATAAACTTGGAGCATTCACAATCACTAACTTTATCTGTCCCTCTTGGCCCCAGTGTCATGTGATAAAGCATGTTTGAAGATAATTCAATAAAGCAGGGTTTAAAAAAGAAGTTTAAGACTTTTCCTACAATTCCTGCAGAAAGGTCCCTTGTTCTGTGTATATGAATGATAAGGTCTAGTCCCTTATTTTTCATGAGGACAGAATGTTCACAAAACTCACTGGAAGGCAGAAGCTGAATCCCATTCATTGATCTCCTCATGGTGCTCAAGTTAAATCTCAGTGGAAGGAGCACAGCTGATGCTGTAACACACTGTGTCCAAGTCACCCCTTCTCCCAATCCTTCTTCCTCTTCTGAGCTCCTTGTCAGTCTTCTAGGCTGAGCCACCATTTTCTCGGGGAGTGCTCCACATAGGGATTCTCCAACTACAGTCTATCTCCATTCTTAGTTTCTTCATTTGCAATTGCTTCCTAGAGACATCAGCCTGGTTGCCAGCATCACACAGAGTCAGCATCCATAAGATTCTCCCCAGCTTCTTCTGCCCATCACTGTTTTGAACATGGTGCTGCTCACCTCTCAGCTGTACACACTTACAAACTTGATGTGACTTGTTGTGTGAACTTTTCCTGAGCTATGAAACATAGTCTACGCACCTCAGACAGGAACTTAAGACAGCCTAATGTAGTGATTCCAACATGATGAAACAATGAAGTTATGGGGATTATTTACAGAGCACAGCTGAACCCCAAATAGTCACAACACCAGAAAGCCTCACCTCAGCATGAACAATGACTTCCTAGTAGATGCATGGACAACCTTCTACATTCTACTACATAAGCTCCTGAGACCAAAAGACTACATGCAGCTTGGTCAAATTTACACAGAACTGGGAGGGATGAGTAGGAAATAATGGCTAAAATCTAAGGTGATGGTTTGGAGATCCTCCTCATCCACTTATGAAGAAAGAGCAATAGAGCCCATCTTGAGAGTCTCTTGTAAGTAGTCATAGATTATCTGATAAAGAGGAGGAGGATGGCTGGATGGCTTGGAAGATAGAACTCTTCAACACTGCAGCAATTAGACATGATGGTACCCAAATCCACAACACCACGTCTTTACCATGGCTTGGAGGATAAAACTCTTCAACACTGCAGCAATCAGACATGATGGTACCCAGACCCACAACACCACATCTTTACCTTGTTCAGTGCCCATACACAGTAGCTTATTTTAAGCATGTAAATGCCCAAAGCCAAACTCCCTTGGCTCATGAACTAACCCTTCCTATAAGTGCTGTAAGGGGGGAGCAGGAGAAGCTGACCCCACAAACAAGACCGGATAGAGCTGGTGTCTAACTACCCAAGGTCCCCTGCCCTAGAACAGGATGCCTCTCCAGTCACTGTCTGCATTGACTTCAAGCACCCTCAGGACACACAACTCCAGTTACTCTGAGATCAGTGGTCGATAAACTCTATCACTTTCTTTTTCCTCTATAACTCACCCACTTTATGGCTAAAACAACTGAGGTTCTCTCTCATAATTTTGAGTAGATCTTTTCTTTATGATGACCCCTGGAGAACCCATTATAGTCACTTCTGACATCTTCCTTCTCCAAATCCCCAAATCCCCATATCCATCAGTGCCTATGTGGTAGTTTGAAAATGCTTAGCCCATGGGAAGTGGCACTATTAGAAGGTATTGCCTTGTCAAAATAGGTGTGGATTTGTTAGAGGAAATGTGTCACTGTGGAGCAGGCTTTGAGGGTTCCTAGTGCTCAAGCTCTATCCAGTGTAGAAGAGAGTCTCCTGGTTGCCTTTGAACCAAGATACAGAACTCTCAGCTCCTCCAGCACCATGTCTACCTTCAGGATTCCATGATTTCCACCATGATAATAATGGACTGAACCTCTGAGACTGTAAGCCAAACCAAATTAAATATTTTCCTTCATAAGAGTTGCTTTGGTCATAATGTCTCTTCATAGCAATGAAACCATAGCTAAGACAGCCTACATCCTCCAAGGTTACCTTCACACCCCTCTGAATTAATCTTCTCTATAATATACCATGCCCAGCTGCCTAGGGGAGCAGTCATGAAATGTTTCCCAGAAGACATGTCATCAAGCCTGATACCTGGAAGTGAGAAGCAGGACACTAGTGGAGTGGAACTGAGGGAGGAGCAGATAAGACAGGCTTTGACTCTGTTTGAGAAACTGGAAATCAGTTGCTTGAACTGTTTTTCTCAGTGTCTGGTGGTGGATTTCATCTCTGCTCACTGCACGGCATTTGGAATGCATTGAGGAATTAAGATGCTACTGGAAGATACTGTGTAGAAACTGGGATGCTGTTAAGTGCCCTACACAGCACAGGACTGGTCCTCTATACAGTAATAAGTAGCAGCAAATGCCAGTAGTTCCAAGGCTGAGAAATTCTGCCCTAGAGTTCATAACTAAGAGGAGATGATGTCTCAAGAGGAAAGCTAGAGATTATTAGTTGCCAGGACAGGGGGAATCATGGTAAGCTCTGGGACTCTATCCCATAAGTTACTAGGGACTGTTACTCTTAAGCACAGAGTGATGGTGTTAAGTGAAATGAGCCAGACACGAAGCACAAATAATGTTTGGTCTCTCTCTATACAGAAGCTTTATAGGTTTGCCTCAAGGGAGTAAAGAGGAGACAGGGATGCAGGTGTGCTCAGCTCAGCTCAGTTAGAGCCAAGCATGTATGAGTCTGTGGATGCCATCCCAGTACCACATAGTCTGGATATGGTGGTTTAAACCTGTAATTTGGGGGCCACCTTGGGCTTGATCCTGTCTCAAAAATAAATAACTTAGTAAATAAACGTAACAAGTGTAACCAAGGTCACAAGAGCCTGGGAACAAAATGAGGGTGGATTACAGGCACTAAATTATTATTTGATGGGGGTGTTTTATACAATATTAACTATGGTTTCCAATAATTTAATATTTATTTTATTTTCTGTGATGTTGCAGACCAACCCTAAGGCCTCACACAGACTAGACAAGTGTACTGTCACTGAGCTACATACTCATTTGTGTTTTTTAAATGATTTTTTAAATTGTATATGCATTGGTATTTTTCCTGCATGTATGTCTGTGTGAGGGTATTGACTCCCTTGGAACTGGAGTTAGAGACAGGTGTGAACTACTGTGTAGGTGCTGGGAATTGTACCTGGACCCTTTGGCCAATCAGACAATGCTCTGTGGATCTCTCTAGCCTTGTGGTTTTTGTTTGTTTGTTTGTTTGTTTGTTTTTAACGTAGTCTCTTCTCTGTATAACACAACACTAGCCTTGAACTCCTGATGCTCTTGCTTCATCTCCTCGAGTGCTACATCACAGGCAAGCATCTCCAGTAGGTGGGGGCATGATAGACTGGCTAGCCTAACAGCTTTATTTTGTTTTAACCTCACTATATGTGCAATGCCTTTCATGGTAGTAAACCATGGCAACATTGTCCCCTAGCACCCACCCTGCCTCATCCATCTCAAATCTCCCTGACAAGTGTATTCTAGCATGCTTCAAATTTTGAACTTTACCTTATCCCAGATATGATATGCCACACGATAGTTGCTTAGAGGGCTGGAGCCTAACAGCACAGAATGGCTGTCAACTATTCAGTTGACTCTGCAGTAGAAGATAGGCACCATGTTCAGTGATTTCCAGCTAGAAGCTAGTACAAGTGAACCGATGGCATTTAAGGTGGACTAGGAGGAGCTACAGTATGTAAGGAGTTGGGTGTTTGATGGGACATTTCAGCATCTGGGAAGTTTCATTGGTATAGACCCCATCACGTGTAGAGCAATAGGATTTTTAAGATTCAGAAGTTCCAAGGATAAAGCCAATGTGTGTGGCCTGAAGAATCTTTGAAACCAGACTAGGTCATTTCAGTAGGGAAAGACTCAGTCATTTTGTGCCTCTTTCTTCCTTAGAGCAGTGGCTCTCAGTCTTCCTGATGCTGTGGCCCTTTAATACAGATCTTCATATTATGGTGAACTCCAACCATAAAACTATTTTTGTTGCTACTTCTTAACTCTAATTTTTGCTACTGTTATGAATAGTAGTGTAAATAATTTTGGAAGAAGAGGTTTGGCAAAGAGGGCATGACCCCCAGGTTGTGAACCTGGTCTCTAGATGAATACAGTGCCCGTGTTATGAAGTGTACAGGTTCCTTCCCCCTTCTCCTGGTTTCATCCTTCCATACCATCTGAAGAGGTCGTCCTGATCCTGGACATAAGATAAGCCCACTTCTCCCTCCATGAACTGGTTTTTACTAGGATGTAGATACACAAATGTCTCATCTTCTTGGATCTCAAAGCCAATTGACTCCTCTGCTTGGGTTAACATGGCGATTCTCCTTTCCCCTGAGGCTCTCATGGCAACCAGTCCATGGAGCCAGAGAGAACCTTGAGAGTATTCAGCTCTACCCCAGCCGTGCTTTATACCAATGCTATTTTCTTGTTGAAGCTAATTTGAATGTTTTTTTCATTGCCAGGACAAGGGTATATACACAAGGTGGTTATACTCTATTCAATATGGTAGCCATGATCATGAGGAGACAGAGCACCTGAAACCTGTCTGGTTCTTATACAAGGCTCTGGGTGTACAAAACACCCAACCGATAGCAAACAACAGGGTGGGGAAGAGAACTTCAATCTCATGGAAAAGATACAATCGATTCAGTGAAATGTATTATGAGATTTCACACACCCTTTTATTTTCAACTTTTTATAAATATGTTTCTGACCAAGAGAAGGATTGTGGTTTGCAGACTGCTCCATTGTACAGCACAATCAAGTTTAACTTTACTTGGATCATTGCTTTCTTGGATTCCGATTTTTATAAGTATATATGAACTATAGATAATGACAGGGTGCACTGTGACATTTTCATATATGGACATAATGTACCCTGAGGATAAACATTTCTGTATTACCCTACCACCCTTGCTTCCCAAAATGTCTCCTTCCATTTCCTCAGTTCCCCTTCTACTATCAGGTCTTTTATTTTTCACTTAGAGTCTGCAAATAAGAGAAAACACAGCATAGTCGTTTGAGGGCTCCTCAGTGGTAGAACACTTGCCGAACATGCAAAAAGACCTGGCTTCTGCCTCGTACACTGCCTAAACATATTAACCAATAAGTAAGGCAGAAGTGTCATGTTTTTGGTGCTGGCATCTGGTTTGGACAGTCGAATAAAGCTAGGATCCTGCTGTTCCTGACAGGAGGCAAACAGCTCAACTCCAGCTCCACTCCATCCCATCTGAAAACCACGACCCCTTTGCTTGGATTGCCTACCTCTCCCTGCTATTAGGCAATTGCCCCTTGTAACATGGTACCACCTCTCAAAGGGGGAGCAGCATATTTCACACCAGTGGGTTGCCTGTATCTCATTTCACATGGAGCACAGGTGGCTGGACCGGCAGCCAAGTCATATCACTGCCAAGTGATTCACCTTAAAGGGCCCCCTTTAGAACAGCAGTCCATCTGGCCAGCAGCCTCCGGCCTTTCCCTCCACAGCTTCCCCTTGCCTCTGGGCTGTGTACCAGCCAGCCCTCTGATCTAGCTTGCTAGCTCGCTTGCTTCCCAGATATATGCTGTACTATCTTCAGGGCTGAGCGAGTTTAGCAGGAATCAAACCCACACTCCAGGTATCAGGGAACTGCTCCACCGAAACCCACAACACTATAATTACCATAAAGCCTTCAGCACCACTGGTTCTAAGAGGTAAAAGAAATTAAATCAGTGGGCAGAGATGGAATCAGGAGCAATCTTATGGGAGATGCATGTAAATGTACAATCTTACATTGGAAATGAGTTTTAAGATTAATACCCTTCACAAATGCACAAGTCTAAGGAAGAAAGGCTGAGAATTATGCTGCTGCAACAATGGGTCAGCTCGTCTTTGCAGGCACTGCCAGCTCAGTTCTATGAAGAACTCACAGAGCTTAACATTGTCGTTATTTTTTCCCCAAGCCTTGTAATGCAAATTCTTCAAGAGAATAACAAGTGGTGCATGCTTGAAATTTATTTTTAAATCAAGAGCAAAATGAAACCCTTTAATTAATCTCCGAGAATTTAGCTCCTTCCTTTCAGATCTGTCTTTTTGCACAGTTAGATGCTTAAAATAATTGCATCCGCTCGTGTGAAACAGCAGCAGTAATTCAGTGGGTTTATACTTGTGCAACCTTTTAAAAACGGGCCTTAAAACATTCATCTGTTGAACCAATTTACCAGCTTTCAATAAAGCATCTTTAAGATACTTTTTGTTACATTTATATGACATAAGCTATATTATTTTAATAATCTGTACTTGAGATATATGGTGATGAGGGAATTATCGCTCACCTGGGGAGATGGTGTAATTAGAAAAGAGGCACAGTTGGGGAATAAAAATGATTAAAAAAAAAAAAAGGCTTTCTGAAATTAACCAGCTAGGATGCTACAATGTTGGCTTAAGTTGTTGGGGAAGCAATGGAGTGCAAAGGCGAGGAGAGGGAGATCAGGCAAACTTGTAGTGCCTGAAGTAATTACAATTCCTAACTCGTCATTGCTCATGACTCTCTGAGAGGGAAAGCATGCAAGCAGCCAGGACAGGAAAATGAATGTCCAGCAGCAGTGGAGAGGGGCTGCTGCCGGGGACGGGCTAATGCACCAGGGCAAGGAGATAGCGGTGCAATTAGACTAATGATTTATTGAACGTTTGATTAATTGGGAATTAAGTGAATGCATATTGGCAGGGTTGTCATAGCACAGTGCTTGGCGGTTGCTGGAAAGAAATCCTAACTCCCTTCAGTAAAGCAATTTAGAAATCTTAAATCATGGGACAAACAGCATTGAGAAGGATCTGTCCAACATAGAATGTAAAGTAATGTCCCTATACCCAAAAGGACTGGGGAGAGTTTGGAGAAAGGAATACTTTAAACCAAAAAAAGGAATCTGCAAAGCCTTATCATGGCCAGATTTCACTACTGCTTTTTGTAAAAGAAGGGTTGGGAAGTAAAAAAGAAAATGGAATATGGTTGCCAGGTGGATGGGAAGACTGTGTGTGTGTGTGTGTGTGTGTGTGTGTGTGTGTGTGTGTGTGTGTGTGTGTGTATGAGTGAATCTGTGTGTGCATAAGTGCATGCATGAATGTGTATGTGCATGTGCATGCATGCTTGTGTGAGTGTGTGCATTTGTGTGTGTGTATGTGTATAGCATGTGTGCATGCCTGTGTCTTTCTGTGATAATGTGCACCTCTGCTAGCCCACAGCATTAATTCTCGCATACTTTGTAACACTTACCTTTAAAATGGCACTCAACATCAAGGGAAGAGAATGGGATGAGGGAAGATGGAAATGCTCTTCAGCCCCAACCTGCTCACTTTCTGCACCAGGTACCCATGTACCACAAACAAGTAAACATTCTTCCTGTGGCCTCTCCACTCTCCATGCAATAAAACAAAGATTATCAAGAAGAGGGATGAAGAAGATGAGACTCGAGATGCTCAATAGCTGTACTGGCTGTCCCTCCTAGAGTCTACCCTAGAGGGTCACGCCCCTTCCATCCCAAATTCTGTACCTACTTCCCTTGCCTCCATCCCTGCCTCTCACAGGAACACGGGCAAGAGTTACACATTTAATGTTTTCTGTGTAGCACTCTGGGCACGGGGAAGCAAAAGGCTGATGCAAATTGAATACATAAATAAGAATTTAATAAACTTTCTCTTTGGGTCCCCTACATCACTGAGGAACATGTAGAATCTGAGATTAAAAGCAAGCTTTGCAGGAAAAGGGGAGGGGCAGTCTCACGAGTGCCTCTGAGGGGTTGCCAAGGCTCCTGACTTTCTAAAAGGGTCTAAATCTCAAATAGCTCTGCCCATCAATCTTTCATTTTTGTAAGCATAGATCCTAAAGACAGCTTAGATTGCCCCACAAATGTATACATGGAGATGTTTTCTGCAGTGATGTTTAGAATAGAAACACCAAGTAGATTCAAACAGGAGCAAAGAGTCACTGAGGGTTCTCTGAGGCGTGTTCTCAAGTGCTGCTTGTGAAAAACAGTGCAAGGGATATTGAGGTGTGTGTGCATGTGTGTGTGTGTGTGTGTGTGTGTGTGTGTATTGTGAGAGAGAGAATGTATGTGAGAGAGAGAGTGTGTGTGCATTGTGAGAGAGCGTGTGTGTGAAGAGTGTGTGCATGTGTCTATTGTGAGAGTGTGTGTGTATGTGTATGTGTGTGAAGGCCCACGTGCTTATGTGTATGTGCACGTTCTTGCCCAAGTATATACATACATGTGAGTGTGAGTAGAGGCTCTCTTGCCTATGTTTGTGTGCATGTGTGTGTGTGCAAGTAGGCAACTGAGCTCAAAATTTTGTATCTTCCTTTAATATTTGCAATAATGCTTTTGCTTAAAATTAGAGGGAACAGTAGAACTGCGGGTGTGAAAGAATAGTAAGGGTGAAAGGTTAGAGAGAATGGGTCTATGGGAAGTCAACCAAAACTGAAGATGTATGAAAAAGCCTCATGGAATTCTATCAGTCAGGAAGACATTTTTTTTTTTTTGGTTTTTCAAGACAGGGTTTCTCTGTGTAGCTCTGGCTGTCTTGGAACTCACTCTGTAGACCAGGTTGGCCTCAAACTCAGAAATCCACCTGCCTCTGCCTCCCAAGTGCTGGGATTAAAGGCATGCGCTACCACTGCCCGACTAGGAACACAGTTTTGAAGCATACTTTTCCACTGAGTTTTTTAAAAGTTTTCATGTGAGTACTATATTTATATTATACATAAACTATCCATCCTAAAACTCCTATCATGTCCTCTCAAGTCCATTTCAAATTCATGACTACTATGACTTCTTTTAATTATTGTTATACCACTGTGGTATATATATACCACAGATTCTATTATTGCCACTTGTACATATATAAGTTCAAGGCTGGCCACTTGGAACTAGATAACCCCTCAGGAGGTCTATTCCTGGAGAAGACTGATTCTCCATCTTGGCAGCTATTACTTATTGCTTGCCTGTAACTCTTTATCCAAGAGTGAGACCTGGGAATATAACTAGCCTCATGAGCAGACAAGTGTAGCTTTCTGCCTTTATCTTGAAGTAGTCCAAGATCACTGTAGAATTTCACAACTCATCAAAGTTCAGAGAACAACTGGCCATGAGCTTCTTTTCCCGCGTGGGATACATCCAGAATCCGATACTGTACCTGAGGCTCATGAGCCATGGTGGAAGAAGGGATGGAAAGACTGTTAAGAGCCAGAGGACCAGAACATCTGCGACGGGTAATGTCTTCTATACATGAGAGGGAAGCTGCATATGAGAAATTTAACAATATGGTAATCTAAGTAATACCCTAACAATAACAAAATAGAAGTATAAGTTTTCTTTAAAGAAAAAAATTTAGATGGAGTTACCATGAATAAGTGGACAATGCTGCTTCTAGAAGATGTAGGTTGTTTAACAAATTTTTCATTGCCAGGTATAGAATGTGTCCCTGTCAGTTATTGGCCAAGGAGGACACATGGATCAACCAAACAATACAGACTGTTGTCATTGCTGTTGTTTGCCCGCCCTAAGTAGACGATAAGGCCCTAATGCTGACATCATCATACACGACAGCTGCAGGATACAGAGAAATCCATCTCAAACTACAATATTTGATGTAGGAGGCAATCTCACTGAAGCCAGAGCTTGCTAGTTTGACTAGAATGGATAGCCAGTAAGTCCCTGGTATCCATTGCCTGTCTCTGTCCTCCAGACCCAGAGTTACAAATGATGCTGTGCCTACCTTGACATGGGTGGCAACACTTATGCAGGCAGTGCTTTACGCACTGAATCCTCAGCTCCCTTAAATATTATTTAAACATTTAGACGGAGACTTTGGTGTATGTGTGTTCACTAGGTGTTATCAGGATGAGGATTAATGCTTACTGTCTCATTTTGACACATCTGAGGCTCGCAAACTTTGGAGAAAGTCAGTTGAGGCAAAACTCAGTGTAGACATAGTTTGGAGCATGTTTCCAACATCACAGAACAAGTTAGTTACACAGAACAATGGTGTAATCCCAATGTTGCAGTTTGAAATTATATGAGGATTAATAACTATGGGTGAGAAAAGTGCTCTCTCTCTCTCTCTCTCTCTCTCTCTCTCTCTCTCTCTCTGTGTCTCTCTCTCTCGTGTGCGTATGTGTGCGTATGTCTATCTGTGTGTGTGTGTGTCTGAGTGTGTGAGAGTGTGTGTTTGTGTATAGGATCACAGAGACACCAAAATATCTACCAACAGTGGTTACCTCTCAGCTGAAACATAATTAGAAGTCATATTTTTTCTTTGTTCTCTATTTTTCTGTTTCTGAGTTAAAAAAAAATAGCACACTTGGGTGGTTTTCCTTTTGATTTTTGATTTTTTTCCTCTTCTTTTGTTTCCTGTGATTATCAGGTTCCACAAATATCTAGCATTTCATTGTGACAAAGACGAGTGCCCCGGGACACATGGAAAAGAAAGATACATACACCAGGTGACTCCAGTCACCTAGTATTACAGATACCATAAGCGGGACAATTCCTGTTGTTTCTGAAAACATGTCAACCCTGGCCATATGTCTTCTAGGACTGGAGCTCTGCCATACAGTCTATTAAAAAGGGGGGGGGTGGGAGAGGAAGTTAAAGAGAGAGACAGCTGTAGCCATTAGAACAACACTGCCAATTAAAGAAATTTCAAAAGTATGTCAGTATTATGCTTCCAAAGGCCAGAGTTGGCCAGACCAGAAAGCAAGTACAACTCTACAACTCTATTAAGCCAGGGGATCCTTTGCCTCTGGAAAACAGGTAAATCTGTTGTGTCCCTGTGCACAGAAAGGAGAGACAATTAACAGGGATGCAAAGTAAGTGATATGGCCTCATTACCAGCCAGCAGGCTGTCCTGAGGGGTCCCCCCTTTCAAAGCTGGGTGGGGAGGTTACCAATTACCATGCCAAATTAAGCCTTGATTATTCCCCGAGAGACACCTGTTAATTGGGCTTCTCCATTACATAACACTTCTGCACATTAATAATTGAGTTGCAAGGGCTTGATTTTCTCCTCGTCAACGTGATTTATTTCTCCCTCTCCTCGTTTCAAGTGGTGTCATCTTCAAAACTGGGGCTGCAGGGTCCAGAAAGAACTACTGTGGCCTGTGACTCTGAGTCCAGTGAGAAGACTTTTAGGTCAGGGTCACAGGGGTAAAGTCAAATGGTGTATGTTTGTGTGGGCGTTTATTTGGGGATGTAGGACATAAAACTGAGATGGGGATCATGAGAAGGGAGGAAGAGCTCAGAAAGAGCTAGGAAATGGAGAAAGTGACAGAAAGCATTCCACTCTGGAGCAGAAGCAGGAGAGTGGACAAGTAGACCGAGGAGAGAGCTGGTGCAGGGCAGGACGGGAGCAAAGGAGAGCAAAGCATAGTGATGCCTACAGAGGAACATCTGTAACAAATCCCATTTCACTTCGTGCTAATCTAAAATGCAATTGATTAATAAGAATGATGCTGTGATATTCCATCCTAATGGCCTTGTGTTTGCTTCGAGTAAATCCTTATACGATAGCATATTCATTTCTAGGTTCTTGTATTCTCCATATTGCAGCTCTAGAAGCAGCCATTTCTCCAAGAATCCCTCCATGTCTTATTGCAGAATGCTATTAGAGGTACAAGAGGGGCCTGGGAAGATGGCTCAAATGTTTAAGCACTTGTCACATAAGTATAAGGACCATAACCCATGTGAAGCCAGAAGCATTAATGTGCATCTATAATCTCTGTCCTGCTGTGCCAAGAGGGAAGGAGAGACTGGAGACTCCCTGAAAGTTTTGCACTGATGTGTAAGGAAGGCAGTGAACAGCAAGAGGTCCTGTGTAAAACAAGGTAGAAAATAGGACTGACACTCAAAGCTGTCCTCTGATCTCCATCTGTGCCCTCAGTCGTATACATTAACACACATATATGCACACACACACACACACACACACACACACATGGAGAGGGGAAGAGAGATTGAAAAATGAAGCAAAGATCTGGGAGCTAGGAATTTTCATCACATGAGAGGATTATTGCATAGAGATCTTCCCAGCTGAGATATCAAGGAGACGTAGGTATATGGTAACCCACAGATGCCTGTTTGATGATACATATCTTCATATTTACATATCATAGTCTGTGTTCAACCCTGGGTTACTGACCACCCCTATGTCATAACCATGAAGGCCATTCTAGCCTCCTTCACTTGCCTCTCTCTCGTCACTCATGCTAACAGTTGGAAATCTCTGTCCAATGTGCTTTGAGTAACCTACTTGCAGTCACACTCACTGGATCAGAGCCAGCCCCATTTGTTCATTTACATGGACTTTGGAACATCCCAGCCATGCCTGGGATCCATGCCCCATATTCCTCTCACAGGAACACTTGCCATGAAGGCACTGCCAAGATCTCTGAGCACAACAGGGTCTAGGTACCTCCTCATTATCCAACATCAAGCAGCTTTGTGCATCTCATTGGTGCATTCAAACAAAACAAAACAAAATCCACACACCACTCCAAGGCTCCAGATGAAAGTTAAAATTAGCCAGGTAGTACCAGGCCAAGTAAAGAATTTGGCCCAACTAGGGTGTGTGGGAACTGATCTTGCTTTTTTAAATCTGAAACACCAAAACAGCTAAAAGATCAAGAAACTGAAATCAAAACAAACCCAATGATTCTGCCAGAAAAGGGGGCAATGACAAGAACAAAGAGGTTGAGAAAGGAACTCAGCAAAAATAAAAGGAGTTGCCATTTTCAGGAAGGTTCTCTGAGACCATATGGCAGAGGTAGTAATTTATCTCTTCACATATTCCTGCAGTACTGACTGTTCCCAAATATTACACGGATTTGGAGTAAAGGCAGAGGCACCAAGCAGGGACATTCTCTTTCTTCTCCGCCTTCCCTCTTTGCTCCAGCTAGGTGGCAGGGAACACGGACTTATTATACATGGTCTAACCTATCTGCCTTCAGAAGCTGTGTACTCGAGAGAGGTGTTGAACATTGAACCTGAGAAGGCTTCAAAGACTTCCAGGCTTGCTACTAAGCTGCTCCTGTGAAGGAGGCAGACCCAAGGATAGATCTAATGTGTGGGCAGAAATGTAAGCAGCCAGCCCAGGACAGTGGCTCTGCATCTACTCTAACCAACCAGGGAAGATAGAAGAATGTCTCCCAGCTGGGATGCTGGACCTACAGAAAGGTCTGGGATTTTGTTTCACCTCCTGAAACAGAATGAGATAGTTGTAAAGGACAGGGGCTGTGTACGTTCTTTCCTTGGGTCTGTTGCTTCTCAACTGTATGAAACACAGGCAGGCTTTTAACTTGTGCTGACCTTATGTTTTATCTGAACACTAGGCAGGGAACATAACATATGCCCCTGGAGAGTGATCTTCAGCGTAACCAACACAGAGACAGCTGCCAGTGGAAGAAGAGCCCAGTCTCCCTCCCACCTAGATCAGAGAGACCCTGACCAATTCCATATCTCACATGTTACATAGAGACCTCACCCATTTCTCCTAGAAAGTCTTCTTGCAACCAGTTACTCAGGAATGCACTTTGGACTTTCTGTGTACCTGACCTCACTCCAAACTGCAGAGTTCATGGGACAATCCAACTTAATTTGGTAGTCAAGGACCTCTATTGTCTTCCCACCATTCTCCATCATTCCCCCGCCTCTTCCTAAAGAATCTAAAATGACAGTAGTGGGAATTTTGGTTTCTTTAAATAAGCAGTTATGGTATGAGAATGTTTTTATTTAAATCCCAGGTGTAGGATATGAGGCTGCCTCAGAATGTCCACAGCAGCTAAATATAAGGTGTTTCACGCTCTGGGCAGGGGCATGATTTCTGTCAGCTTCAGATAGTTTAACTCTAGGAACTTTTGAGAGGGTATGAATGGGAGAAACCCAAGAGGGCAGGTGACGACTGCTGTTCCCCTGTTGCTGCCCCTGCTGCAGCTGCTGCTTCTGCTTCTGCTTCTGCTTCTGCTTCTGCTTCTGCTTCTGCTTCTGCTTCTGCTTCTGCTTCTGCTTCTGCTTCTGCTTCTGCTGCTGCTGGCTCATCTTGCTATTATGTTTCTTATTACTGTTTTGCTGAACCGCTGGATATCCTGATGATGAAGATTGGACTTGCCCCAAGGAACCACATCCCTGTTGAGCAGGAAAAAGCCTAGAGAGGTCTTTGGCTCACTTCCCCTCTAACCTTTTTCTTCTCTCCAGTATTGGGGGATTGGAAGTTATTAAGGTGAAGAAGGGTTGGAAGGGAGGTAGAGGTAAAAGAACCCCAATACGGTAGATAAGACAGATGTACCGGCAGAGGAACCCTTTCTTTCTCTTGGGCTACAGCTTCACTTTAGAACTCATTGTGCTGGAGGCTCAAATAAATCTTATGCCTGATGAACACGTTTCCCCTCAAACATCTCTTTACCCTCTATTCCCTGTCAGTCTTACCCAGTGCTGAGCCAAAGGTAGGGACATCTGCCCTATAGCATTAATAGAGATGTAAAATGAACTTCGATGGCATAGAGGAAGATGCATATCTGGCACTGAAGAACCTGTCAACTTGAATCAGAAAGGAGGAAGGCTCCATGTAGGCAGTGAGAAGTCAGAAGAGACAGATATTCAGACAAGACACAAATCAAGGATGGACAACTAAGACTTGAAAAGGCCTCTTAGCCTTGGGCTGGAGCTTTGAGATGCACAAGCAGTGATCCAGGTACCTCTGGGTCTAAGCTGTGTTTCTTTCTCCATAAGAAGGTTAAAATGGGGCCAGCTTACACATGGGGGCTCACAACACTACCTTACATAATAGCCTCACAAGGTAGAAGACTTCAAATGTTCATCAATAGACAAGCCAATAAATAAAACGTGATCTACCTAGACAATGGAAGTTTTTAACATTAAAAAGGAAATAACATGAGCTGGAGAGATGGATCAGTAGTTACAAGCATCTTCTGCTCTTCAAGGACCCGGGAGTTCAGTTCCTAGCCCTATGTCAGGTGGGTCATTACTGTCTGTGACTCCAGGTCCTAGGATTATGATGCCCTCTTCTTGTTTCTATTGACACTTGCACAGAGATGTGCAGGTACAGGCATGTGCACCCACACACACAAACACACACACACACATGCATACACAAATGTGTTTGCGTGAGAGAGAGACAGAGACAGAGACAGAGAGAGAGACAGAGAGACAGAGAGAGAGAGACAGAGAAAGGAGGAGATGCAGAAGTAACACAAATAAACAATATCTTTCAAAAGGAAATAGAGGCTGGGAGAGAACTCGGTGAGTAAACTGTTGGCTGCTCGAGCATGAAGATCCAAGTTCAGACTCCAGATCCTACGTAGAAACTGGATGTAGTGATGCACACCTACAACTCTAGCACTGCTCAGGAGGGCAGGAGGGCAGCAGAGCAGGAGGGCAGGAGGGCAGGAGGGCAGGAGGGCAGGAGGATGCCTGGAACTCATTGTCGACTCAGTCTAACCAGAGTGGTAAATTCTTGGTTAAATGAGAGACCCTGTCTCAAAACATAGGATGGAGAGCAGCAGAGGACTCTGGACTCTTTGCACATGCACAGATGAGTAACACTGCACACATGTGCACAGACACATGCACAAGCTACATATTAAATGAATTCAAATACTCCTACATGATATCCCATAGAAGAGTCTCTGGGGTGTTATGCTAAAAGAAGTGAACCAGATACATGAGGAACAATATGTCCAACTCCACTTACAGGAAGTCCTGAGAGTGAGACCAAAAGTCAAACAGTAGTTGCCAGAGCTTGTCAGGAAGGGATGGGAACTTAGTGTAGCATGGGCAGAAAGTTTCAGCTTCAGGTAGATGGAGGAGTTCTAGAGGAGTGTGGTGGAGAGGGTCATGTAATTCTGAAGCACATAAAGTCACTTGGAAATGGTCAAAGTAGTCAATTTTATGCCCTCCATGTTTTGCTATATTTTAAAAGTTAAAATATAAAAACAATATATTTAAATTTGTCAAGGATTCCAAAACTTAAATAATATAATCAAAAATAAAGAGAACAGTATATGCTGGGGCATCTTTAATAATCGACGAGGTTGTAGTTCCTCTTCCTAGGCACTGAGAATAAAGACCAATGTAGAATAAAATTTATTTATTTGCCTTCATATCAATCTTTTGAAGAAATATCTGAGCGAGGCTATCTTTCTGTGTATAAATGTACAGTGGGGGTGGTAAGCAGAAAGCTTCAGAACCCAGAGACCCCTTCAAGGCTAGACTTACTGCCCAGACATAGGGTATGAAGTCATCAGGCAGCCACAGCCATCAGCACCTTCAGCATCTGTCTGCTATTGCTGCAGAAAGCATCACTGGCTGAACTCATACTGTGGCTTTTATCCAACAACCATGAGGACTGGGGGTCCAAGTGCCAACCATCACCACACAGATGGGAAATTATGATGGGATATTCTCTCTGGAGCTCTCCAGTTGGTCAGTCCAGGCTTTGTGATATCATGGTCCAAATCTCCCTGACCCTGAACCTGTCCCTTATTCCTGATGTCATTTTTTTCTGTGGGGCCTTAATACCCATTTTGCATCTCCAAAGCTTTTCAAGTATCTGCTAAAATTATGGTCAACTAGCCTGAGGTTGCAGGTTATAGGCTGGTAAAGAAGGTATCTGGAACATCAACAGCCTGCTTAGTTGGACTGGAGAGAAAGTTCAGTAAACTGCTTGGTGTGCAGACATGCATAAAGATATGAGTTTGATTCCCCCTTTTTCTAAAATAAATAAATAAATAAATAAATAAATAAATAAATAAATAAATAAATAAATAAATAAAATAAGGAGGCATGAGGCTGTGTTTCTGCAATCCTAGCTCTGAGGAGGAGTTGGAGACAGGAAGATCTCTGAAGTTTGCTGGCCAGCCAGGTTCATTTATGTAACAAGGTCCAAGCCAAAGAGATCCTTACCCTTTAACCCTTTAAACCCCCCCTCTCTCAAGTTTCCACTCCTAAAAATATTATCAGTTTTAAAGGTTGGCAACTGTTAAGCTTTGTTAATTCCTAGGGTAGAATAAGATAGACACTATGAAATAATATATAATATAAACAAAACAATATGAAATAATAAATAATATAAACAATATGCAATAATATAAACATCATGACAATAAACGTTGAGGTTCTGAAAGGTAGGAATTCATTCATGCATATTCTTACTGTTTGTTGACCATACACTCATATAGATTTAACAAGCCTTGAGTTCAACTACTTAGAGGAGGTGTGGGGACAAGAGAAAGATGGGGGACAATGCTCTTCTAACAGTGCCCTGCCAGAGGCAACAAAGGAGCAGGATCTTCAGCTCTGACTAATTATCTAACAAAGCATCTCTGGAAAGGGATACCAATTTCCTCGCTTCAACCTAGTTTATGCAGAAGAAGTGGGGTGGGGAGCCAGAGTGATTTGATAAGACAGAGCTTTTGTTTCCTTTTGCCAGCCATGTGAGAAGGCAGGCACACACACACACACACACACACACACACACACACACACACACACCCTCCAAACATTTATGATAGCTAGCTCATCTTTGTACTGGGCAAATTATGTTTTGACTCAATAACTCAGAACAATTCATACCTGTCCACCAATTTAACATTGCCTTCCAGGCCAAACTGAAGGATGTGCAGCAGGGAGGCCAGACTCAGGACCTGGCACACTCATTTAGCACTTTGCTATGGTTAGCTATCATGAGCTTCCTTCCACTGCACCTGTAAGCATTCACTCCTTTATGCCTCGTTTTCCCAATGTGATCATAAACTCCTTCAGGGCAAGGGCTAGTCCTGATGATGACTTATTTTGTACCCCACAGTCCCATCCCAATGCCTCGTCCATAATCAGAGTGAGGCATGGGATGACTGACAGATAAGCAGCTATGGCAGTAGAAACGCTCACCCATTGTCTAGTGTAAAGAGGCCATTTGTCTGTCATGGCAAAAAGCTTGCTTTAGTGTTTCTTGCCAAGGTTCCTGAGCAGTCAGCATTTATAGGTCATTTGACACATCATATAATATGCTGAAACCAACTCCGTTATGATTTTCAACATAGCTTGCCCCTTCACCACAGACTTCTCTTGCAGATTAGCAGCACTCAGAATACACAAGCCCAGCCTTCTGGAAGGAAGATGGCAGTCTATTGCATCCAACCCTCATGTCTTATTCAAGTCTTGGGTGGGTTCTAACTATGGTTTTAAAAGAGACAATATGATAAATATGGAGAGAGTTGGGACCAGGGAGTACCGCAACTATTGACCACAGCCAAACTTGCATACTAATGAAAACAGTGTTTTTAAGTTGACTTGGTAAGGGTAGGGCTATCTTTGAGGTTTGGGGGTAGCAGTGATGACTGCTGTAGGCTGATATTATATGTCACTCCCTTGACTACCACAATGCACAGCTGTGAACAGGAAAAGCCACTGCGGGGCCCTAAAGTCATCCCAAATACTAATGCATCTTCTTGACTTTTGTTGTTCTTTATGTGAGGAAACTGGAATTTTCTCATCTAATCTACTAGCACATATGCATGGTACAGATGATGGTTTCATAGTCATGGTTTCATTTCCTTTATTTTGAGTATATCATGGTCTTTGACTGTAATAACCCCAAACTCATTTCTTTCTCCTCTTCTACTAGCCATCTTTCTTTTCCTGGATAGCTCACTTCTATTTTCTTTAACTTTATTTTTATACACTATACTTTGATCATATTTTCCCTCTGCTAGATCCTCCTCACTTCCCTACACACCCACCCTCATGTTCAAAACAAGACTCAAAACAACAAAAAGGTAAAATCTAAATGAACAACAACAATCAACAAGCATATGTAATACATATTATATATAATTGTATATGTAATATTATATATAATTTGTTTTATATATTATTGAAAGATACACACACTTGTATATTTCTTTATGTAATTACATTTATTTTGTGTGTGAGTGTGCGTGTAAGTGCCATGGTACCATATGTAGAGATCTGAGGAACTGGTCTCTTTTTCCACCATGTAGATCCCAGGGATTAAAGTCAAGTCTTTAGACTTGGTGGCACATGCACTTAGACATTGAGCCATCTTCCTAGCCTCCAACACTTCTGATTCTGTTTTCCTTCTCATTACATTATTAAACTCTCAATAAGGAACAGGTATGTATGGCATGATTCCTTTATGGCAAAACTGAAGTTATCAATAAAGTTCCTTAAGGTCAGATCAAGTCATAAGTGGCTGAGCAGCAATTCACTCTCAGAGTATGAGATGAAAGTTCTCCAACATGACATCACACTAAAGATGTCAACTCATGGGGGAGGAAAACAGGCCCCACAGAAGATGTGGGATTTGAGAGCTTCTTGGACAGCTGGTGGGAGATGCTCAGAATAGCACAGAATAATGGAATTCAGAACAGAAAGGGGTGGGAGCCCCATGTCTGTGCTGGTGGATAACAGATGGAAAAGTGGCACGGTAGGTCCTCTGGGCCCCCCACACATACTAATTGATGGCAATGACTTCAAAAGAGCAAACAAAAATTGGAAAAGACAGAAGAAAGAGTTAAATGCACACTAGGAGAGACAGAGGCCAGCCAGCAGAGGGATGTTGACGGATCTGGGTCATGGAAGCCACAGAGTCTAAAAGGGTGTTATCAGTTAAACTTCCCTAGTTCTGTAGGTAACAAACACCCTGATCTTTGAAAAGGTCACTATTGATGATTAATATGGGTTTTTATAAATCTTGGAAATAACTCGCTGGCTTTGATGCACATATAGATTATCTTATATCTTCTGTTTTGGTTTTAGTGCTGTATTCTTGTCTATAATGATATTTCTATCATGCATTTGTCAAATTTGTGAATCAGGGAAAATAAAATTGTAAGCAAGTTGAAAGAAAGGGAAGTGGAGTTTTGGCTGCTAGCTCCTAACTCATAGGTAATGAAATGCATATTTTATGATCTACAAAGAGCTGAAATGACTCCAATTTACAGACCATAGACTTTGGGACAAGAGACAATTCTAGTTAGTTCAGTTACTGAGGAAGGTAAAATTTTTGATCAATTGATGTGGCGCCTTCCCATATGTCAAATAAATTCATTAAAAATATAACAAATTAATGCATTTAATTTTGTTTCCTGATGACATTTGATTGGCATTGCATCTCTAATGTCTTGGACTAGAACCTCTGGAGAGTACTAGACATAGTCCATATAAGGGCCTCATGCCCAGTAAGACACAATAGCAAAGCTCCATGCATCATGGAAGGGGCATCACATGACCCATGTTGGTCTAGTGGCAATGCACTATATGACTACACAGGAGAAACAGACTGAATGGATGGTGATAATGGCAGGAGAACACAAAGAGCTCTGGGATTACATCAGCTCCTGAGGTTACTGCCACCCAGGCCTTTTTCTGCAAAACACTGTATTCCTTTCTTCTATTTAAGCCAGTTTGATTTGGGGAGTGACTTATATTCATGGTGTCTCTGCTTACCGTAGTGTTCTTCAGCAAAGACAATAGATTCAGGTGTCATGGATAAAGGAAGGTGGGAAGGACACAAGGTACAGCGAAGTTTAAAGTGTGTTACGACAGCCTTACAACCACCCGCCTAGGACAATCTGGTGCCAGTGTGTGAGATCAGACAAAACTGGAGAAACACTCAGCTGGCCCATACATGCACATGGCCTGAGTATCAGAAGGAACAGAGTATACCTGTAATTTGTATCCAAAAGGGAGAGGTAAGACATACTGGTTAAAACCAAATTGGTTTCATCTAAGTCAGACTGTATCTGATTGTGTCTGTGTGTGTGCGTGTGTGTGTGTGTGTGTGTGTGTGTGTGTGTGTGTACAGGTGGGAAAGTTTGCATAGCATGTCATTGGTTTTGTGTATTTATGACTTGCTGAGAAAATGTGAAGGAAAAATTGGCCAGGGTCACTGAGGGGAGGTCACAGTGGTATGACTCAAGATGGTGGCAGTCATGTTAAATTGCATCCACACGAGGGCTTATCATCATCAACACAACCGAAGAAGAGACTGAATTCGCCAGTCCACCCTGATTATCTTCGTTGAATATGGAGGACGTGAAACATGCATCATAGAGAAAATATTTTCTCCTTATCCAGAGAGAATGCTAGAGGAGGGGAAGAAGGAGCCTTGCATCAGCACAGCATCCATCTGAAATACCCATGCTTCTTTCACGGCAGCTTACCTGACAGCTGATGTCTGTCGCTGGAGATCTGCAGTCTGCAGCACCTGCAGCCATGTAAGCTCCAGCAGCTCGTTTCAGGAGTTTTTAATGACAGTGGTCTCAAATTCGTTTTTTAAAATTATTTCTTGTATTTTTGAAATTATATGTATATTGTTTCTTTTTCTTCCTTCCAAACCCTTCCATATCCCCCTCTTGCTCTCTTTCCAATTCATGTTCTTTTTTCATTATATATAATAAAATATACTATATGTATTATATAATATATATAATATGAGAAAATGGAACATGAATTTGAGAACATAAATATATATATATTATACATATATAATATATATAGATATATAATATGGAAACTAATGTTCAATTTTTAAACAAATTATAAAGGCAAATTATTATTTTTCACAAGAACACACTCTTTAAAAACTCAGTGTACCTATTTTTCTAAATCCCATCTCTTTTCTCTTATAAAACAGAGCACAGTAAAACAGGCACAGATAACTTCATTTTCGTGTGTGTGTGTGTGTGTGTGTGTGTGTGTGTGTGTGTGCACGCACATGTGTACAAGTACATGTGTGCATGTGTATGTGATTTTAGTATGTGTGTTGTGTGTGTGCATGTATGCATGTACATATGTGCATCCCTGTGTTCTTGTGCACACACATGCATTGGACATGAATGCGTGTGCATGTAGAAGCTAGCAGTCATTGTTCAGTGTTTCCTCTAGCCCTTATTTTTTGAGGCAAGGTTGCTCGCTGAGCCTGTAACTCAGGTACGGCCTGGCTGCCATCTCTACTGTCCAACTATTCAGCAACCCTTGGGTTAATATGTGGCAGAGGAGGGCCTTGTTAGCCATCCGGGGGAGGAGACGCCCTTGGGCCTGAAGGTTTTAGATGCCCCAGGATAGCAGAATGCCAAGGAGGGAAGACAGCAGTGGGTGGGTGGAGGAATACCCTCATAGAGGCAGGGGAGAGAGAGGGGATACGGGGGTTCCAAAGGGGAGACCTGGAAAGGGGGAAACATTTGAAATGTAAATAAAGTATGAAAAAAATAGTCAGTTGTCTCTGTGCATGCATCTTGAGATCTGAATTTGGTCCCTACACGTGTGTAGTCAGTACCTCACCTCCTGGGCTGTCTCCTTTGCCCAAACACTCCAGCTCTGAAAGTTTTCTAAGTTAAGCCAGAGAAGGAAGTTAGATGAACAAAGAATTCCTTTTGAGATGTAAAAATGTTCATATCGGAACAAGACAGGGCAGTGAGCAGAAGGGAATAGAGCCCAATATTTGATGAAGTGAGCTAATTATCATTTATGAATGAGGAAACTCAATGTTTTCTTAAATTACTCAAATTAAACCTCAAATAAATATTTGAAGTTCTCTGTCTAATTCTGCTACAATGAAATATTGAACCTCATTACCTCTGGATTTACACTGACTCTAATTTCTAAGATTATATTTCAGAAAGGAGGAAGGAATATTTCTCGCCAGGAAGAAAATGGATTGAAGTTTCTAATGTAAAACAATGTGAATTACATGTTACAAACAAACTGCCACCCTAGAACTTTCCTCTGAGGAAAATTTCCAGCCAAAAATAAAGACACAGATATTTTACATAGCTCATAGACGCAAACTGGTAAAATAAATATCAATAATTTAAACAAGTGTTTGTTATGTGTCTCTAATAACAGAAAAGGCCAACCACACTTTAAGATGACTTCTTAAATAGAGGATATTATTCACTTAAAAATAATTCCCTGCTCTGACAAACAGTCCTCAGTACAGTGTCTCTGTGATAATGAGCTCCCCTGTGTTTCTTGCCTGTAATTTGATTCGATTTCTACACTTTGCCACATGCAAGAACTGCCTTAAGAAACATATTAAAGTCCTTCGTTAATCTATGTGTACATAAAGAAAAAAGTCAGATCAGTGCATACACATGGCTGCCCCGCTCAAAAGCAAGTTGAAAGCAGTTATCAAAATAGCAGCCATTAGGGATGTAGCTCAGTACTGGGGTGCTTACATGCTACGTATAAGAGCATGAGTTCCATTCCCAGTACGACCAAATTAAATAAGACAAAATAAAGTAACGTCTGTTCACTGTGTGTGTGCATGCATACACATAAATATGGAGAAGTTCATGTCTATGTCCTATGTGGAATGCATGCAGAGTCCAAAGGTGGGTATTTATGGTTTCCTCTATTGCTTTTGACTTTATTACCTTCAGACAAGGTCTCTTACTTAACCAGAATCTGCATGTCAGCTAGGCTGGCTAGCCAGTGAACGTTTGGAATCTGCCTGTCTCTGCCCCCACTCCATGCTAGAGTTATTAGTATGTAACCAGTCATATCTGCCTTTTGTATGGGGATCTGGAATTTATAACTCAGGTCCTCATGCTTTTGGAGCAAACACTCTTATCCACTGAGATGCCTTCTCTGCCCCTGGCTACAATATTTTTCTATATTCAATTTCCCTGCATAGCCCCAACATCCATGTAGTCATACTCACTCCAGCACTTTGATCTAGAACTGGGAACTCAAACAAAACAAGCACATAGACAAACAGGATGCTTCAGCAAAATACAGCAAGGAAATGTTGTTTAGTTTTGCTACAAGAAGTAGGTAGAGAAGATTACCAAAGACTAAATTCCAATCTCCAGCGTATGGTCTGGTGATTCCCCCATTTAAACCAATACAGACATTAACTATATTCTAGACACTGTGGTAATCTTTAAATAGAATTTCCTTGAAGAAAACAAATCAAACCGATGATTATATAGGAAAGTATGTTTATTTGCATACCAGCTAATATCTCAGACCTAGGAGTTCTGAAGAGGTACACTGGCCTCTTAGGATCTCTGAGAAATCTTTTAATCAAGAGGCAGGTTCAATCCCAAAGCCACAAGACACAATTAATTACACCCGTCTCTATTTTGTCTTTTTAACAATGTCTAGTAAAATCCAGTGAGACAGGTATCTTTGGAAATACTACTCATCTGAAAGTTATATCATCTTTCATACTCAGTAAGATCTTACCTGATTTAATGTCAAGTCATCCATGTAAGATTTTTGTGTTGTTGGTTTGTTTGATGGCTTGGCTGGATAATTTTAATATTATCAGTGCCTTGCTTAGTAACTCTGGCTGGTCTGCTATGAACTATATAGCCATGGTGTCCCAGAGCCATGAAAATTCTCCTGTCTCAGCCTCAAAAGAGCTTGGATTTCAGGTGTGTGAGCACCAACACTCTTGGCTGATCATGAATTTTAATGCCTTGGTATGGTGAGCTCTTTCCCTGTTTCACTCTTCTACCTGTGGGGACCACGTAGTTTTGAGTTATGCAAAATACATTTTGCTAGTGATGGGGGGTTAGCATAGTTCTAATTTTGCCTGTGGTTCTCAGAGCTCCAGCAGTGGGCCGCAGACCAGACTTCGTCCATCAACATACTCCACCACAATGATTGATGCATCAGAGCTAGTGCATCTGGTTGGTCCAATGCATGGTAACCCTGGAACTTCATTTATATAACTTGATAATAGAGTTGCTGAGTGACTATGATGGAGTACTGTAGGTCTTGCTTAATAAATGATTATGGCATAGAAAAACAGAAATGACAAAATCAACACAGAGAAAGACACAGCCATGGTATAGAGGCATGTGGGAACTTATGGGTTACCATGGCTCAGTGTGTGTTAAGATTTAAATATGAATTGTCCTTATAGGCTCATGTTTGAAAACTTGTTCTCCAGATGGTGGTACCATTTTTGGAGGAAATAGAACATTTGAGAGATATGGCCTTACCAGAGCAAGTAGGCCTCGGGAGGCTGGACCTTGAGATAATAGCCTGGTCCTGCTCTCTGTTTCCTATTCTTAGGATATGAACAGCCCCAGATCTATATTCTCAACGCCATGAGTACAACTGCCACCATGCCTTCCTTGCCAGGGTGGACTGCATCCTCTCAAACCAAAAGCCAAAATAAACATTGCTCATTTCAGTTTGTCCTTCTCAGTAATTTAGCCATGGGAATAAATGTAAACACACACACACAGACACACACACACTCACACCATACAATCACAGTACAGTATGGTAAGAGTTCCTGAACAACAATAACAAAAATAACAAGAAAAGTAAAAAGAAGAGAGAGAGAGAGAGAGAGAGAGAGAGAGAGAGAGAGAGAATTAAATGTACAGAGAAATAGTGGGAAAAGGGATGAAACTAAAACATTTTGGAATTGACACAGGCCAGGCATTTTTGGATTTCCTTTCCCATCCATAACCAAAACACAATTTCCATTTGATAAGACAGGCCAGCTCCCTTTCCTCTCTCCATAATGGAATTTGGATGTGAACAGAAGATCTAATCTCCATAATTAATCTGCACCAACTCCAAATGCTGTCTAATCTCTTAAATGTTTTGTCAAGATAAATAGGATAGAAAATTGATTCACATCCCAGCCTCTTCTCTGATTTAACAGAAATTGAAGAATGGCACAAGAGATAGAACATTGACAATAGATGCAACATTGATGATAGAATATTTACAATAGATAGAACAGTAGATAGGACATTGAGAGTAGATAGAATATTGAGAGTAGAATATTGACAATAGATAGATCATTGATAGTAGATAGAATATTGATTTAATAGAACATTGATAATAGATAGAACATTGACAATAGATAAAGCATTGACGATAGACAGAATACTGACAATAGATGGAATATTGACAATAGATCGAACATTGACAATATGACATAGAAACAGCCAACAGGGTGGATTATTTAATGGGAGCAAAAGGCTCAGCAGAGAGTAGAACACGATGATCCATAAAAACAAGAAGTCTCCGCTTTAGATCTGAGAATCAAATAGTGAGAATTTCTTTTCATCTCTCTGACCTGAACAGTTATGGTGATGGATCATATTGCCAACTTGACAGGATCTCCAGTCACTTAGGAGACAAGCCTTTGAGTACGCCTGTTCCTAGGCCAGGTGAACTCAGATGGGAAGAACAACTCTAAATATGAGTGGCAGCATCCATGGGCCAAGGCCCTGGACTGATTCATAAAGGAGAAAGCAAACTGAACACCAGCATTCATCTCTCTCTCTCTCTCTCTCTCTCTCTCTCTCTCTCTCTCTCTCTCTCTCTCTCCCTTTCTCTCTCTCTGCTTTCTTCCTCTGAGTGCACTGTGACCAGCTACCCTAAGTTTCTGCCATCAGGACTTCCTTCCATACACTCTAAAACCACGAACAAAAATAAACGTTCTTTTCAGTTGCATATCAGGTATTCGTTAACAGCAACGAGAAGGAGAATAACACAGTGACAAACATGTGCTCACATCCCGAGAAGGAACGAAGCTCATTACAGACCAGTATACAAGGTACCTTCACTCTGTCATTGGTGCCTTGGGAAGGACTGTGTCTACTATGGGTAACAGAAGATGAGATTGTCCATATGGAATCTGAGAGAGTAGTTGATACTTGGTTGACACCAAAGGATTGTTAGCTGCCAGCTGTGGTGGTGGTGATGGTGGTGGTGGTGGTGGTGGTGGTGGTGGTGGTGGTGGTGGTAGTGGTGGTGGGTGATCATGATGTTGATGACAGCTGAGGGGGCAGTGTTGAAGACAGGGTTTGCTGTGAATGGGTTGGGAGGGAGGTAAAGAGGGTGGGAAACAGGGAGGGAGAGAGGGAGAAAGGAGGGAGGGAGAGAAGGAGGGAAGGAAAAAATATGATACATCCTTAGGCTACAACCCAGGTGTGGAAACAGCTCATTTGGTAAACTGCTTGCTGCACCAGCCTTGGGACCTGGGTTCAGTCTTCAGAATTCATGTAATACTGTTAGACAGGAGGGCACGCCTTTGTAATCTGGTGCTGAGGAAGCAGAAAACCCCAAGGATTCTTGGATGGCAGAAATAACTCACCTGGGGAGTTCCAAGCCAGTGAGAAATCTTATCTCAATAAACAAAATGGAAAGATCCTAAGGAAAGATACCTGAGATCTCTCTCTCTCTCTTAATATCTCTCTCTCTCTCTCTCTCTCTCTCTCTCTCTCTCTCTCTCTCTTTCTCTCTCTCTCATGCATACGCTCACACACACCCCCACATACCTACCTGTATACATACATACATACGTACATACATACATACGTACATACATACATACATACATACATACATACGTACATACATACATACATACCCAAAGAAATGCTCACTTTTACCATGGGTTCCACCTTCCTCAGCTCCCAACTCCCTGGTATACACATACAGTTGTTCTGTATAAAACCTAGGCGAAATTGTACAGGGACAGGAAACCATCTTTCAAGGAGGTTGGCATGTATTTCCCACATGGCTAGCATTGATATTAAAGACGTGGCTGGAGATTATTTTTTTCTGAAACCTGCTTTCTTGATATCTTCCAAGACACAGAAGCATCACCAGGCTAGTGAGCCAAAGGAATAGAACAGAACCCAAAGACGTGTGGGTACGGCAGGAGCAGGGCCCTTGTTTCAGCTCTGCAATCAAGGAAACGTTTCACCCCCAACAATGCCCAACCTGCCTTGCTAGGCTGACAGGTGTCACCACAAGCAAATGGCAAAGCCTTGATGGTTTCCTTCTGTGTGTTTCTGAGTTAAATAAAAAGATATTCCCTAATATTAGTCTATATAGAATGAAAACGATGGCTGGATGTATTCATATTTCTTGGCTTATGTTTTTTCTAAAGTAAAGAAAAATGATAATCCTCAGAATATCTTGGGTTTAAACATACTTTTGCTTATTGCCCTAATCCTCAAAATAGAGTTGATGTGACCAAGCTGATTATCAACTTAACAAAGGGCAGATTCTCCTGGTAAACAAGCCATTGTCGTGCCTGTGAATCATCTCCATTGCTTTAGCTGAGGTGTGGAAACTGATCTTGGTTGTGGGCAGAACGGTCCTCTGGACAGGGGATCCTGAATCGTAGAAAACCAAGAAAGGAAGCTGAGCACCAGCAAGTATGTGTTCCTTGCTCTCTGCTTCCTGGCTATGGCTACAATGTGACCAGCTCCTTCAACACCCGGCTTGACTTGCCTGCCATGATGGACTGGACCTTGAACTGTGAGCTAAATAAACTCTCTGCCTTACGTTGTTTTGTATTTTATCATAGCAACGAGACAAGAACTCAGTTCACTAAACAGGCTAATTAAGCTTCCCAACAACTAACCAGGTAATCAACCCACTGCTTCTTAGTATTGCTTAATGATAGATCACACCAACGTAGTCCCTAATGGCTGGATCTGGGAGCGGTGAGGATGAAGAGTTCCTTAGCTCTCACTTGTGCTCCCTTTGTTCAGTACAAATGGGTTGCTGTCTGCCTCCTTAATGTTAGGGTCTTTTAGGCAAAATCATTTGTATTGCCAGTAATCTCTTCTTTCTGTAGAATTTGGAGTGCTTCCATACCAGCTGACAGTAGGAGGATGTGTGACCTGGGTGGTGCCTCTGCCTGTGTAGAAGCACACATCCTACCATTATACATTTTTACTCAGGAACTGCAAGAAAATAAAACTAAATATATGTTAAGAACTCATTATTTACGGTGTTGATAAATGAAGTACTATTTTAAATCATGGGTAGTGAAATATGAGTTGTAGCCTCATGTGTCTATATATGTTTGTATGTGTGCAAGGATCCACGTGTGGTGTGTGTGCATGTGTGTACATGCGTGTGTGCATGCGTGTGTGTGTGTGTGTGTGTGTGTGTGTGTGTGTGTGTGTGTGTGTACATAAGAAGGTCAGAGGAAACTTCAGTTCTCATCTCTCAAATGCTCTCCAGTCATTTTTTGAGAATGACTAAGCTTCTCACTGGCCTGGAACTCACCAAGTAGCCTGGGCCCCAGGGAGCTGCCTGTTGCCAACATCCTAGCTGAGATTACAAGGGTGCGCCGGCATGCTTGTCTTCTTACTGTGGTTCCAGAGCATCTTACTGAGAAGCACTTGACCAAGTGAGCCAGCTTCCCAGCCCTATCTCAATCTCCATACACTCAAGTCTAAGGACATGCTTTAAAGCTTTTCATGTCAGCCAAGGATAATTTCCTTTAAGCAAAAATAACAAACACACAAACAAACAAACAAACTACACTTTGGTTTTGAAAATTTTACTCAAAGAAGATTAATTTGTTTGCTATCAATAGCTGAAACTTATTTTCTATCGGTTTTTGTCCTTTGGCCCCAAGAACAGTAAACTCTCATGCCTTGTAGCTTCTGATTTTCAGTGGAATCTGATAGGCACATCCACACACTGAGGAGCATGACATGCAAACAGCCCTCTTTCTGCAGAATGCAAGACCACTACCCTTGCTGGGCCAGGCTGTGCAAGTGGTCTTGCTGTAAGAAGACAGAAATAAGGCAGCTTGTCCCGGCTTATGGCCACCTTGACAGTTGCAATGAAGAACCACTCAGAATGAAAATGACAGACACGTCACAAAGCACATCAAGAGAACTTTCATGACAGCTGTCACCAGAGAGTATGTCTATACACAGGAAGAAAGCGGCTATCTGAAAGCATGGATATCATTTATAAGGGACATTATCACAAGCAGGGTGACATAGCTTTGTCATCCCTGATCAGTATCGCTCATGTCATAGCAAAAACAACTTTGTGCACTAAACATACTCTTTGAAATGCAGAAGAGAAAATGTTCCCTTTAAAGGATGATTTTCCTTCCACTATAATGATATATACGGTCCATAAGCCTAGCTAGCATCTTCATGTCTGCTGAGCTGCCCCACCTGTACTGGTGCACGTGAGAACTGGAGAGTTTGCAGGAAAGCTCCAGCTGGGATCAGGCTTCAAGGATGATCCTGAAGTTATAAAGCTCTCCAGTCGGAACTGCAGTGGTGGACCAGGATGCACACGTGACCTCTACTGGTCCTGAGAATGAAGTCCAGCTTCCTCTTTACTTGGGTTGGAAATAAACCGTCTCCCAAGCCCTGTGATGACTTTTGTAAACTCTACGCAGGTAGCTCACAGGCCTATCCCTGTCAGCGCAGAGTCTGCAAGAAGGAGTTTGGAGGAAATTGGCAGTGTGGAACCCTGCATGGAACAGCTTCTGCAAAGTACTGTGGTTAACAGGTGGGGTTTTCTGGAGCTTCTGCTCCGAGATGGGAGACATGGGAGAGCAATCTCATTTGTGCAGGCTTATTCTTGCCCATTGACTTTCTATATTCCTTGACAGTTGAGTCGGGCCCACATGCTCTATTCTGCCTGATAACCAATGGAACTGCCACTTGGCGCCATTGGACTGGCTTACACTAGAGTAGATCTGAGCTCTCCATTTGCCCATTCTGCTGACATCACTACCTTGCAAAGTCTTAAGATAAAACAAACAGGGCGTGGCTTAGTTTGCATTGTGCTTTTTCAGAATGCACAAATCTTTAGACTGAATCTCCAATCACACACACACACACACACACACACACACACACACACACACACAAAACTGGACACAGAAATCCACACCTATAATGCAATCATTCAGGTGTATCCTAAATAATAAATCAACTACAGCTACATAAGTTCAAGGCCAGCATGGGATACATAAGACCCTGTCAAAAGCATGCCTTAAGTAAGGGCTTCAGAGAAGGAAAAACCCTGACCCCCGATATCTTCTCTGGTAAAATCATTGCCCTGGAGAACTGTTGTAAGTTGTGCCAAGCTTGTCAGTGTTAAGCCACTGAGCTACCCAGGTATCATCATGACACTGTAGCCAGACTGAACTATCCAAGAGAATACGAATTATCACTGGGACACAAAACCAGGAAAGCAGGGAATGCTCACTGTAATTAAGTTCCTATGGGTGCCCCAAGATATAAGAAAAAAACACATGTTTCCACACATGTGATGTTTTTCAGGGACCAGCTGCCTGCCCTTCCTGTGCATCAGTAATACTGAGGCCTGGGAAACAAACCACACAATGCCTCTGCATGATGGCATGTTATTCCTGCCCATACAACGAGCAGAATCTGCATCCACACATGACAATCAGGTTACCCCTCAATGGTAAACAGTCTTTGGCCTGGACATACAGAACAATGGAGTCTGCACTGTTAGCAAGTCCACAGGTCTCTAAGGTGCGAGCTGGGATTAGGGAGACTCACGGTGGCGGAAGCTGGGAGCAGTGGGGTGAATTAGGACAAATACATAAAAGGATGCTTATCCCTGCAGTTCTGTTTCTCTAGGATTTAAACAGCAAATGTCTACCTTTATGCCACAACATGGTACAGAGCGATAACTGCTTTCTGGGGGATGGCTCAATGGAGTCCGCTGTTGTCGCACCCCTCTACAAGAATGCATTCTCCCCTGTAGTAACTGGAAATATTCCCAAGATGTATATAATTTCATGGATGGTAGAACACCAATTTCACAGAACTTAAATGGCACAACCATGTCATGCTTAAATTATGCAAAAATAAGCTTCATGGACGGTGCAAGGGAGGCCCAGGCTGAACGATGCTGGGGTGTGCTGTCATCTGCATGCAGCCAGATGGCCCACAGGGCTTCCAGAAGCATCCATCTAGCAAAGAAAGAGGGGAAGAGACTCGAAATAGCCTAAGCAGGCTGCGAAGGTCTCAGATGTCTGGAAGCAGATTTCCCCGGCTGTGGGGCTGGTCAGGGTCGCAGCTGATCTGAGACTTGCCTGAGGGATGAGGAGATACTGACGGTGGGTGCCAGAGCAATTCAAAGACAGAGACATGTTCCTTCTCATGATCTCCTAACATGGAGGAGATAAGGGTCAGCAGTGTGGTAGCTGTGGAGCTTACTTGAAACAAGTCCCAGGCAAGCCCATGTCCCATGAGTGCATCCTGAGAATATATAGTGGCATGTGGTCCACTACACTTCTTCAAAGGTGGAGTGAGCTCCTTTATTCCACACTAGAATTCATCTACTATACAACAATAGAAAAGGGTTTTTTAAAAAAATCTATGTGATGGCAGTAAGAAAGTTCAGCAGGTAAAGGCACGTGTCATTATGTCGAATGGCTTGAGTTCAATCTCTGGAACCTACACAGTAGAATGAGGAAACCAGATGAAGGTGTCCACTGACCTCCACACTTGCACGGTGGCCTATGCACACCCAAAACATGCCCACAAATGATCAAGCAAATAGATAGAATTAAAAATAAAAAGTAGGATGCAGACACATAATGGGAGGGTTTGTTTTACAAAAAACTAACGACTGAGGCAGGGCCAACTGATGCAGGGGATTTTTTGATGTACAAGTCAAACAAAATACTCAGAATCTGTGTTGAAACTTATGTTCTTCAGAGGAAAAAGACAGGAGAAAAATAAATCAGCTTAAAATTTTACTCCTTTGCTGTTTTTATTTGGGGGAGAGGCTCTGCTCTTTATTGTTGCTGTTATCTCTGTTTTTTATTTTACAAGAAAGATTATAACACTGTAACCCAGGTATGCTGACTTGAGTGGGAATGACTCCAATAGTTCATATATTCAAATGCTTCATTACCAGGGAGTGGAACTGTTTGGGAAGGATTAGGAGGTGTGGCCTTGGTATGTCACTAGGTGGGCAAGGTATGTCACTAGGGATAAGCTTTGACATTTCAAAATCCCAACCAAGCTGACTAGTGCTCTATCTCTTTCTCTATCTCTATCTCTATCTCTATCTCTGTCTCTATCTCTATCTCTATCTCTATCTCTATCTCTATCTCTATCTCTATCTCTATCTCTATCTCTATCTCTATCTCTATCTCTGTCTTGTGGATAAGATGCAAGCTCTTAGCTAGTGCTCCAGTGCCATGCCGGCCTTTCTGCTGACATTCTCCCCACCATGATGATCATGGCCTCTGCTACCTTCTAGAACCATGAGCCCTAAATCAAACATTTTCTTTTATACAGTACTTTGCAAAAGCAGTAGAAAGTAGCCAAGACAACAGCTGGCCTGGAACTCACTTTGTAGCCCAGGTTGGCTTTATACTACCATCTCCCTGTGTGAGCTACCCAGGTGTTAGGGTTTGGAGCCTGTGTCCCTATGTCTGCCTTAAAATAGTGACTCTTGGATAGTGAGACCAACATATATACACTTGTCTTTTACATTTCAGTACGTGTAACATGTTCTGAGATGGACATGGATGGCTTTTATTTAATGAGAAAATATCTGACATTATTTTACTGTAAGAGTGATTTTAAAAATTGAAAGAAAGAAGAAAAAGAAAGGAAGTCCATGCCTTTGGTCCACTTACTCAAAATAATCTTTGGACATTCTTTCATTTACCTAAAATGCTAAAATCGATCAACAAACCAGGGTTCCTTCCATCCTTGTTCATTCCTTCCCAGTAGAACTTCAGCTCTGTTACATCCCATGTGGCACAAACCAACAGTGTTTGTGTCTGGTTCACACCTCTTGGTGTACTATACCGATGCATCCATGGTGCTTCAAATGACAGGAACCCTCTCTCGTGCACACACGCATGCACACATCTGCACGCACATTCGCATGTCTGTGCATTCCTGTGGCGGTCAAAAGGCAACCTCAGGTGTCATCCTCAGGGGTGCCTTTGAGCAGTGTCACTTTAGAATATATTGCCTGGCCAGTGAGACTCAGAGACCCCTGGAGTTACAAGTGTACATTACCGCACTCAGCATGGTTAGGTGTGAGCTCAGCGTGGTTGGGTGTGATCTCAGCATAGTTGCTTATGAGCTCAGCATAGTTGGTTGTGAGCTCACCATGGTTGAGTGTTAGCTCAGCATGTTTGGATGTGAGCTCAGCCTGGCTGGGTTTGACCTCAGCATAGTTAGGTATGACATCAGCATGGTTGGGTGTAACACTAGCATGGTTGGGTGTGGCCTCAGCATGGGTGGGGATTAAGCTCAGGTGCTTGTGCTTTCAAAGCAAGTTCTTTACAGACTGAGCCACTCCCAGTCTCCTAGCTACACACTGTTTCTGAGTTTCACAGTTATTCTTTGTCAAGGTGGTATTGATACTACCCTTTTGCACTAGTTAATGTAGAGACTACACCAAAAAAAAAAAAATCAGCAAAGATCTAACTTGTGCTTAGTACATGCAGACAACCTAGCATCTCCCCCTGCATTCAGCTTTCCCTCTCAAAAGACAAAGTGAATAGCTCCAAGAGAGGTGGTCTGTTAAGGAAGGCTTCTGCTTCCACAAGAAAGGTTGCTTCTGCACCCTCCATGATGCAATTATTGTGCTGCACAGCTCATGGTAATTCATTTCGGGAGACTTGGCTATCATGTACTATTTAAGCTGGTCTTCCATTTCTTCCTCCAGGGCCCTCAATCAACTTCTAGGACACCGATGGAGAACCCTGCCTCCAGCCTACACAGCGGCCCTTTATCTCACCCACAGAGTCAGCAGGCTTGCGTCTCAAGGACAGAGGCCATTGCAGCCCCAGAAGTAATTGATAGCTCCATGCTTCCTTCCACTGCAGCAATTTCGACGATGGCACAGTGCTGATGGTGTTTGCAGGACTCAAGTTCAGGGGGTTGGTCCAGGCCAGCAATTGATTGCCTTTTGATATTCCTTCTCCTCTAATACTTAAGCTGGGACGAGGGAGGGGAAACTATCTGCCCTCAGTGGCTGCTCAGGCAAATTAAAGTAAGTAAGTAAGAAATAAATGATATGTGAAGCCACACCTGTTTTCCTGTTAGCTAATTCAAACAGTGTCGGGAGCCAGGCAACGGTTTCATGGTTGCACACTGCCACCTACTGGCTGTCTGAGCCAAGACACCAGCAGCCCACCTGCTCTCTGCTTTAGATAATTAGCATGCACATGCCCAGGTGTGTTTAGATTCAAACCCTGAAGAAGAGCTTTGAAAATATTCGAACACCCTGAAGGCCATAAGGAAATCCAACGACTTCTGCACTGCACAAATTAAAAACCAGACATTTAAAGGGCCCACCACAGGCTTGTCAATAATGACCAGCATCACCTCACACCTCTCTCTCTCTCTCTCTCTCTCTCTCTCTCTCTCTCTCTCTCTCTCTCTCTGTGTGTGTGTGTGTGTGTGTGTGTATCTGTGAGTGTATGCAAATGTAAAATGTCACTAATACTACCTAACACATTTATTAATTTGAGCTTCATAACATGAGTTATATTCAAAGTAATTCACATGGCAGAATATGTACAAATATTTTCCATTAAGTGAACACATTATATGTATATACATATGCATACACATAATATATATACGTGTGTGTGTGTGTGTGTGTGTGTGTGTGTGTGTATGTGTGTGTGTTGTATGTGAGTGTGAATGGTTTGGTCTTGTGCTATCCCAATTTGCAACAGGCAGTAGCTATCTATCCCCTCAGCATCTCAGAATGTCTTTTCTAATGACAGATTTCTGCATGACTACAAGTTAATTACCATATACAAGGTTTAGCCTAGTGTCCAGTATCATCATGTCACAACGGACCCCTGAAGCCTTTACAATACTAATCCAAGCACTGTCTTTAGCTCAGCATCTTTTGTCTCTTTTACTTTACAAAAGCGTTTTACTGGTAGCTTAAAAAAATTCCAGTCTGTGTGCTCTTGTGAGTGTGAGAGTGTGTGTGTGTGTGTGTGTGTGTGTGTGTGTGCGTGCGCCAGGTACGTGCACATACACACACACGCATGCACACGTATGCACATGCATATGGAAGCCAGAGGTCCGTGTTAGCTGTCTCTTTCTCTATTGCTTTTCATCTCACACCTTTTAGACAGTGTCTCTCATTCGACCTCTACTCCCCAACCTGCTTAGAAGAGCTGGCCATCAAGCCCAGACTCTCCCATGACTGCTTCCCAGTGCTCTGACTACAAGAGCACACCTTCACACGTGGCATTCTTACACTGCTGCTAGGCATGGGACACAGACCTCATGCTTGCCAGGCACCACTTTACTGAATAAGTCCTGTCCCTCTGCCCTCACTGTTTGTTTTGCTGGGCTGCCTGGCCAGCAAGACCCAGGGACCTGACCCATTTCTCTGCAGTCCTGGGAGAAGAAGAATGCACTACCATGCACGTACCACCTTTCTATGTGGGTTTTAGCGCTCAAACCCGGGTCCTCGTGCTAGTGTGGCAGGCATGCACGTTACCAACTGACCTATGTCTCCTTTCCTTTCCTTTCCTTCTTCATTCTGCTTTGTTTTGAAAATACATTGCAGAACGTTCATACTAGAACACCACCAAGAGTCCACCTTAATGCTAATGCTACTCTCCAACAGTTAGCTTCAGATGGGGACATTTTATCCTTGTGGGACATATGCAACTCTCTAGTAACAATCTGGGGTTTCAAAATAAGACAAAGGGACACTCATGGGTCGAGGTCAGGAATTCTGCCATGCGTGCGTCCCCACTGGCAAGCTTAGTGCTTGAAACACACGGATGAAAAATACATGCAGTGTGATTAACATCAAATTCCCAACTTTCCCTTCCCTAGAAATGAAGCACCTTTTCCCACCATTTTTGGCTGAGGTCTAAACAGAGAGCAATGAAGCTGTGCTCAGAAATGGCGCCTCTTGTGGCCAGCTTTCAGAACTGCACCCGGGAACTTGGCTCAGAACAAAGGTGCTGAACCAGTCTGTCGGTAGCTAAATTAGGCAGCAGGAACTCATTCAGTGATGTGTCTTGATGCTGTTAGCTCACCTCACAGCTGCAAGGACAAAATTACAGAGAGATAAGCTATGTGACTAACATAACCACGTGAACACCAAACATTTAATCTACTCAACAATGGTATGTTGGTGGCAAGCTGGCTTTATTTCCTGAATATAGAGAGGGAGAGGAGGGCTCTTGCTCCTGCATAGTGTTTGTTTGCTTACATCTTTAACCAAAGGACTAAAACAAGTGCAATTTGTTATTTTGATTGGTTTTCCTACTGAACATCTTTTGGAGATGGAAGATACTCACCCATGTACACCCCCTGCTCTGTAAAACAAGGCCAATGATACACTTCATCTGGTCACTGCTTCTGTGATGTCTGCTTGCATCTCTGCATCTTCCTGAGGGCAGTGGAGAGCTTTAACCAAGGTTGGGTTAAAACAGAGGTTTGTTGACTCTGAAACTACTAGAAAGATTTGAATTTTTCTATAAGCTATATAAAAAGTTACTAAACTCCAATCAGCCTAAATCTCCATCTGAATTTATATTGTAATGTTTGTATGGGAGCTGATTGAATTCTGCCCTCACCATGAAGGTCCAGAATATTCAGGCAGTTCATTCAGAAATATACAAATATTTCAATAATTATGTAAATATAGTTTTAATATGAAAACACTGACTGAATACTGTGCCCAACCCACTTGCTGTTCTTTTCTACCTTCCATGGGGAAACATAGCAATTTAGATTATAATGATAAGGGCTTTCATCAGAGAGTGCCGGTCACAGCCTATTGCCTGGTAAATCTAACTTGCACACTGGAAAAAAAGAATGCAAGTCTATAAAGCCCAACGTGTATAGTTACTGTAAATGAGAACCCACCATCTCATCCATGAAGAGGTCAAAGAAGATGCGGAGATGAACAGAACCAGTTGCTATAGTTACAGTCTCATCAGTCTCTGAGGAGATGGGAAACTCCACCCTAATTGCAATCTGGACAGTTTTTTTTTCTTGTCTCAACCAATGTTTAAGGTGGTGATTCTCTTTCAACCCCATCTTATGAATGAGTATATCACAGGGAAGACAAACCAGATCCCTAAGACGTCTTTAGTTCAACATCATGAAAGATTGCACTGAGCCATGTCCCAACCCAAAGTCTGAACCACCCAGCCTGGCTCTCACAAAAACATTGCTTTAATGGGCTCTGTGAGTACACCAGGCAAAACTCAGAAAGTGAAGAGCTAAGATCTGTGGCTTTATGAGAAGGACGCTAGTATTTGTTGGAAAAGAGGATGTTAGTATCTTTCTCTCGCCCTCCCCCGCTCTGATGAATTAACAATTGACACAGAGATTGGAGCTGACATATACAAACAGGAAGTGCTTGGCTTCCTCAAGAAGAATGAGCACATACTAGTGTCCTTGGATGAGTGGGTTGTCAGTTTGCGCTTAGGTGGTTCACTGTTTCGACATTTCCAGTTTTGGAGCTGAGAGTGATCAAAGCAAGTTGGAACTACCCAATCCATTTGTACCCAGCACAGACAAACAACGAAGCTACCTCGTAAAAGAGAAGGGACTACTGAAAGTGTTTGCTGCAGACAGAGAAGCATCATTACACCCCTAACTTCCATCTCAACCCCAGAGGGACACGCGTCTCACATCAAAGAGGCTTTTTCTTGCACTTGGAGAAGCTACTGTAGAGATCCACAACTGGTCAAAATACAGCAAGTGACTGTGGGGTGCCCAACCCCAGTCGGTTCATTTCCAACATGGCCTATATACCTAAGACTTAGGGAGATCACAGAAGGGACAGAAATATTATAAGAGCCAGAGAACCTGGAAGCTGCACAGTGTTCTCTGAACATAACAGGGAGGCTTCAGCCATGGAATCTCAACACTATGACTGTATAAAGAAGAACTACATGATAATCATGCCAGTTGACGTGACAATATGTATGGGAGGAAATTTCCAAAGTCCACCATAAAGAACCGTAGGCAGTCATTGGCTTCTGAAAGAGAGAAAACCAGTTAGGTTCAGGCGTAAGTTCCCAATGTTAGGTGGTTAGTCATAAACACATGCGCATATAAACAACACCAACTGGACTCAGTAGGATATATGTATGTGTATGCATATCTGTACATGTATATATACATACAGTATACATATACTTGTACATGTATATATACATATATGTATATATGTGTATGTATATATGTATATCTGTATATCTATATATCTATATATACATATAGTGTATATATGTATACCTGTGTGTGTGTGTGTGTATATATGCATGCATACATACATGTGCATACTTATACACATCTATGTATGTAAATGTGCATATATATGTATGCATAAATACACATATATGTACATATACATATATATAAAGAAGTCATGCATTCTAGAAGGCATAGGAAGAACACAGAAGGAACTGGATATCAGAGAGAGAATTCAGAGGGCTAGACATGATATAATTACTCGCCACTCCTCTGTGAAATTCTAAAAACATAAATTTAAGAAAATAAGACAAAAGAGCAAACAAATATTTTTTTTTAATGAATGTGACTAGAAAGCATGAATCAGGCATAATTATGGGGCATGGGAAGGTAAACTGAGTCCGAGCCTTGAAGTGACTCAGTGAATCTGAGAAAAGCACAGAAAGGTCTTCCCTCCATTGTTTCCTCCATGACAGGAACATGTGGCTCTGCTCCCTGAAATAACATGGCTTACCCTCGGGTCTCCTTGCCTCGTGCTCACTGCATTCCTCTCAGTGGCCTCTTTTCTGCTCTAATAAACTTTAGGACACTGTCTGGTAATATTACCAAAGTGCAAAATTTCCACAAATAGACTCTCAGATTAAATGAATTGAAAACAGCACTATCTCTCACTTATTAAATTATCCTTTGCTATTCTGTCTGCTGGAAGCTTGGTTCTCTGTTCAGAAAGATTAGCGAGCATGCGAGCAGTGCTGGAGACAGAACAGCGACATGCAGAGAGCTGTTCATTCTGACGCGTGGGAGACCGGAATTGTTTGAAACGGAGATTATATTCTCGCTGAGTGATTCAGTTGTGCTCCACAACACACCCTGTGGCACCACCCAAATCAACTTCATTTTATCCGGGAAGACTTAGGTTTCATTTGGGAACACCCCTATAAGCCACTGGGCCACCTGGTTTTAGCTAGCCTTCTGGGTGAGCTACATAGCAAGCCCCATCAACTATTGATGGACAACGATTAACTTCCAGAGCTCAGATGGGGAAGTGAGAGCCGCTCTCAATCAGTTGGAACCTCTACTCTGAAGTACAAGGGGCTTAAAGGATTCCTCCCATCCATCCCAGGCATCTTGGCTCTTAAATGTGGTGTATATTAGAAGTACACCATTAAGGGAAATGCTAGTCTATGGTCTTTCCTCAAAAGATCAGAGACTCTTTTGTCATCAGAAAAACCTCTAGGGATCTTTTTGTTTTATTGCTGTGTTACTTTTAAATTTTTGTTTTAATTGGCAAACAAGAAAGAAAAACACAGATTGACGTACCATTTATTATATACCTATGACTTGTCATTGTGACAAAACCATTTGCCATAGCTAAGTTAATGAAGGAAGGGTTAATTTCAGCTCATGATATCTGAGGGTTCAGTCTATCACGGACCTTAGCACATGCCCGACAAGGATAGCTGTGCACTTCACAGCAAGCTGGAAAGCATAGAGAAGGAATGTTAACACATACCTGGCTTTCTCTTTTCTCCCTATTTATTCTACCTGGGTGCTCAGCCAATGTATAATAATTTCTATGTAGACCATATAGTGAAAATGTATAGGATAAGCCGGGCAGTGGTGGCACACGCCTTTAATCCCAGCACTTGGGAGGCAGAGGCAGGTGGATTTCTGAGTTAGAGGCCAGTCTGGTCTACAGAGTGAGTTCCAGGACAGCCAGGGCTACCCAGAGAAACCCTGTCTTGAAAAAAAAAAAAAAAAGAAAGAAAAGAAAAGAAAAGAAAATGTATAGGATAAAAGGAAATATGTTAGTAAAATTAGCGAGATCCTAGCTAAATGAGAGACCCTATATCCAAAATGAGCCGAAGAAAGTAGAGAAAGAACTTGAGTGTCAGCCTCTGGCCTCTGCACACACATGCACACACACTTGCACGCCTACACAGAGAAGCACACACTATTTAATGGGCAAAAGCCATTGGTAGACAAATCTTTGCAATTTCTTGTTCGATGTCACTTTATATTAATCAACTTTGATGTCACAAGATAAATAGCTCACTACCTTTTAAGTGAATAAAATAAAGCAAAGGTTCCTATAGCCTGTCTGTTCATGGATTGAGCCATCCAGCACTAGAGTGGCCCAAACCTTCTATAATCAAAGCCAGACTTTTAATGAGACTTGATCTTTGATTGAAAGGGTTAGGCTGTGTAATGAACTTCTGGGTCGTTACACTGCTCGAGGCCTAATTTTTATTTAATTTCAGTTCCCTGATGTTTGTGGTATGGAGTTCTTAATTTATGTTGGATCTTTAAAACTTTCTCTTTTGGGTCTTTGATGTCAGTTGCCTTTTGGGGGCAATAAGTCCATTTTGAACTTAAACGTAATAAAATCAAAATTGTAGTCTCCATAGAAACCTTTCATTTTCTGTCTATATCTTTTAAAGTGTCCACATTGCTATTGGCCTCTTATTACAGAAGGGCTTTTAAGTAATGTAAAGTGTGTTATGCATCTTAAATTTGTGGAATGCCTGGATGTGCAATGGACTAGCTGCTGTCTGGTCAAGCAAACTTGGATGCAGGATGCAGGATGCAGGATGCAGCGTGGCTACCTGCGTTACACAGTAAAGTCACCTTATGCTTCGTGGTGTGACTTTGTTATTTGCCCTTGTGTGTGTGTGTGTGTGTGTGTGTGTGTGTGTGTGTGTGTGTGCTTGCCAGACATACATGTGTGCACGTGTATGTGGTGTGTACAGAAAAGTGAGTTGATATCTAGATAGGGTCCTGGTCTCTGTCATTCCTAGGCCATGTGCCCCCAGCAGGCCCTTCCTACCCTGTGCACGCCCCTCTGCAATGCCACTACAACCTCCTGCAGCATAACTGGTGATGGAGAGCTTGCTTTGGACCAGGGCCCATGACCTGACCCACACGGGATAGGAATTATCCCTGTATTGCAGAAACATCTTGGAATTTGTAAGAAAGTGAGATGGTATGGGATCCGTTAAATCACAGCAGGCCTCTGTCCAAGAACCCAGTGAGTAGAATTTCTCCCTCTTGGTGTGCTATTCTCAGGTATAGCTCCGTGATCAAGAAGCATGCTCAGGTGTCCTCCTAGCCCTTTGTAATATGGGCACGTAGAAATGGAAACATGTGGGAAACATGTGTATGTGGTATGTAAATGTAAACGCATATGCTGTGCATGTGTGTGTATGTGTTCCCGGCAGTGCATACATGTGTGTTCCCGGCAGTGCATACATGTGTGTACATATGGTGACTACCTGTGTGATGAGTGCACATGAGTGGACAAGTGGCTCATACATTTGCTGTGATTATGTGTGTATTCATGTTACTCACGTGTGTCTACTTGTGTGAGGTGTACACGTATATGCACATATTGTACATGGATGTGGGTGTGTTTTTGCTGAGTCTGTGACTGATCTTCTAGGCCGTTCTATTTAGCTAGGGAATGTATCAGTTTCTCAGAGATGCTGTAACAAATTAGTATAATCACAGCCCAGGGAATTTCCTTAGGAGTCTGGGGCCTGAGTGCCTAAAACCAGGGCACCAGGAGAGCTGATCTTTCCTTGCCCCTTCCTGGCTTCTGGCAACGGCCCTCTATCATGAGATCCATGGAATAAATCCTTATCACTCTGGCCACTGCCTACATCTCCATTCTTGCTTCCTTCTTCTTTGTGTATTCAGTGTCGCTGAACCATGCCCTGCCTGATCCATGGCCATCTGAAGTCCATGAAGCTATTATGCACCTGTGTGAGATGCTGTCAGAAACAAAACTAAAGTCCTTCACTGCTTTCCTCCCTGCATCCCTCTCTCCTTCCTTCTCTCCATTTCCCCCTCTTCGAAAGCATACTCTCCCCTCAAGAAAACAATCCTTAGTTTAAAATGAAAACAGAAAATCTGCTAAACATATAATCTCAAATGTTCTTGTCAAACATCTTCATACACACAGACACACACACACAGACACACACACACACCAACAATAGTTAAGCATGACTGCTTGCTGGTAATCCGTGCCCTTGGGAGGCTGAGGCAGGAGAATTGTAAATTCCTGGCTAGTCTGTACTCCATAGCATGATACATTACAAGAAGAAAAAGAATCCAAGAGGGAGAGAGAGAGGGAAGCAGACACAGTCAGAGACAGAGAGAGAGGGAGAGAGGAGACAGAGAGATGGGGGGAGACAGAAAGAGACAGAGACAGAGAAAGACAGAGACAGACACACAGAGAGAGACAGAGAGTCAGAGACATAGAGACAGAGACACGGAGACAGAGACAGAGAGAGAGACATATGATGCATGTATTTATTATCTTGCATACAAAATTATTTCCCAAGGCATATGAATATCAATATAATATGCTCATGCCTGAAGTGTACAAAAATTTTTATTTGGAAACTATACATCAAGAAATCTGGAAAGATGATAAAACAAGTGCATACCAACAGAGAAAGCCTGGTAAATTGATTTTTACAACGGTCCATAGGAACTTCAGAGGCGTGTGCCACACATGTACATGTGCACAGATGCAGCATCCCGGTGGCACACCTCCCCCAGCCTTCCTCCAAGTTCTGCTGATGCTGCCTGAGGTCCCATCAAAACTCATTTCAGCAACCTAGTTGCTGAGATGGATGGCATCATCTCAGAGGTTTCTGACCTTCATCAACAGGAAAAAAAAATCAGCTGAACTCTGCAAAAGCGCCAGGACAACATAAATCATGTTTGGACAGGCTGTGCTTTCTATCTAACATGTGAAGACACCCAATCATACATCGAGACTGGGATAATGAAATGTACCAACAGAACAGAAAGAAAAATTAATTAGCACTCACTCTGCTCATCATGTAAAAAGCAACTGGCTTTTTTTTCCTATTAAGAAGAAGAGATGGCAGAACTGTCCTTAAAAAAAAAAAAAAGCTTGCACTTAATTAAGCATTTCTTAAATACATTTTAATTCAGAGTTTAGAGAAAGAAAGCATCACTAAAAATTATACAAAGGAATAGTCTCGCTTCTCTTAAGCAAAATAAATGACAAATGAAAGCAATAGCTGTAATTAATGATATTAAAATGCAAGCAACTGAGCCCCAGTTAATATGTGATTGTGGGAAGAAGATAAACCATGCTTTTAAAATTAAGGGATCAAAACATAGTCCTGTTCATCTGAGGATGCAATCAGATTGCTCATCACTAGAGTGGAATCAATAGAACAGGCTTCTCCAGAGTCAGGGCAAGGATACCCAACAGAGGGCTTTTATTTGTGAGATCTTTAAGCCATGCATTATCCATGAAAATCTCAGTGCTTTGACTGGGTGCAAGTCTGTAGTATAATAAGAAAAACATAGACATGCTCAAAAGGGTGGATGTTTGAAAAAGAGTCTTCTGCTCCACCTTGGGCTAAAAGTGCAGGGCCTTTGGATTTGACTCCATCATAGTTTGACAGGTTTGGTGATAGGAAGAGTCTATATATAGAATATGTAGCACCTCTACCATCCCCTTATTCGCTGCAGGCATCTCTAATCAAATGCACACTCATTTTTATTTTTTAAAAAATGTAGTACATATATTGGAGTACTTCTTTACCCTCTGGAGATATCATTAATCAATTATCCATCATTAGTTCTGGCAAAGAACGTGTCCATATGTAACACACAAACCACTGCCCCTACACATTTACTCTCTGCAGGCATCCTTAATCGATCATGCATTCGATCATGCAGAAGCCCTACTTTTCACTTTCAGTCTGCTGTTATCAGCAGGGCCATTCTGGCAAGTCCATAAGCAAACAGAATGGAAGCCACCGCCATCTATGCTTAGCAATCCTCTCTGTACAGCCTTATCCAAACCAGAAAACGCTACAAGACGCCTGAATTCTCAGTTAACTGGGGACTTGAGATATTGTGGAAGCTTTGTTATTTATTTTGCTGTTTACTAACAGCTCCCACATGTACCCTCTCTGGTCTCATGACGGGTAACACTCTGAGTCAGTGTTAACGTGCAGAAGGAAGGCAGGGCAGGAGTCAGCTGGACAGCAGTACAGACTTGCAATCCCAGGTACTCTAGAGCCTGAGAGAGGAGGGTTTGAGTCCCGGGCAAGCCTGGGCTACAATAACAAGTTTTAGACCAGTTCTGGCTATCAGAATCCCAGTCTCAAAAATCCAACAAAACTTAATAAACTAATAAGACAACTTGAAATCTGGGAACACAACCCTATGCCCAGCCAAAAGAGTGAAAGCCTCAAGCATGTCAGCTCAACAAGCCCTTGGTGACCATAGAAAATGCCTCATCTTCTTGAAGAATTAAACAGCCAGGAAGCTGCTGGGCTTGGTGTTCAAACCTTGGCATTTGAGAAGCTGACCTAAGCTAATAGCTGTTCTGCTAGAACACAGGTCTGTGGACTGGCTCCTCCCAACCAGCTTCAGGGCCAAGAGTTGTGTGTATCTGACAGCCTACTCCACACTCCCCCACTGAACGCTGAGGGGTACATCTGGGCTAGCAGTATTGCAGAGTGTGCCCAGCATTCCCTCATCATCTGACACTTGGGTTTCTGCCCCATTAGATACTGATAGAACTTGACACCACAACCCATTGTAGAAGCTCCATCGATCTCACAAAGTTTCCTAAAATACATGAAAGAGAGATGCCCTCTAACATCTCATTTTCAAAGTTAAGATGACCCACACATAAAAGGCAGGCACCGGAAGGCATTCTGTGTGGAGATGCTGTTCCTGCTCTGTTGAGTCTCTGTGAAGGTTCTCACGTGTGGAAACTACTCGTAGGCTAGGAGGAGTGAACTCTTGAGTGGTATGCACTGATTTTGTTTGACTTGCTTTCCCCACAGGATTGTATAATAGGAAGTAGAGCCCAGTGGTTGGCAGTCAATGGCACACTCCCTGTGCTGAAACCCATCTCTCCCCTTACCACCTGAGGGATTTTAGCAACCTTTGCTGATCCCCTCCTGTCTCTTGTCTCATTCGGGAACGTAATTATCTGGCCCACAAGGCTCTTGGCAAATGCTTAATAAAAGATTAAATATGAAGCACTAAAAACTGCCTATGGCATTCTGTAAGTGTCAACTAGATGCTGATGTTATTATCTGCTTTTTTCCTCTTAAGAAAAAATCATTTACAGGGCTGGGGGTAAGGATCAGCTGGTAGATATGTATATAAATATGCCTAGAATACTTGAAGTTCTGGGTTAGATATGCAGTACTACATAAACTTGGTATGATGGCACACACCCGTAATTCCAGCATTGAAGGGGTAGGCACAGGTGGGTCAGGCATTCAGGATTGTATTTGGCTCCATTGTGAGTTCAAAACCAGTCTGGGATCCATGATGTTCTGTATCAATGATTATTTCTAAACAGAGGCAAAGATCAGGCTATACCCATTTGGAATGAGTTGCATATGAAGGCTATGGTGGCTGAGGACAAGTCACAGCCTTGGAGAACCAGCCCGAGATGCAAAATGTGGATGACCAGAAAATCCAGGGGACACAGATGGCAAGATCACGAATGAGCTGACTAAACCCTGAACAAGCAGAAGCAGCAAATGGAGAGGCACCGTATGGCCATGAGAATGAGTTTACTCCTCTGATCCCTCTGCAAGACTTTACGAGATTCCATGTAACCTGGATTTGTATTCTATGCAAAGAGTTGCGATACTTTTGTGCTTGTCGGGCTTTCTTGGGTTAGTTTGACCTACTTTCTGTCTCATCTTCAAGCTCAATACCTGTTTTCTGTTGTACCCTGAGCCCCGCTTCTTAGGACCACCATCCATTTGTCATGCTGCTTGCCACAGATGTCTACCTTTGTACCCATTCTAGGACCCCACCTGTTGTCTGGCATTTTGTGGGAAAATGTGGATCACCATCTACACAACCTAGATAGAACACAATGACAGACCAAATAAAGAATTTGACTGAAATCCAACAAGGCGAAGCAAAGGGTTTGTCAGGCTTATTCATGGAACACTAGTGAGGAGTTAATAATAGGGACATAGATCACTCAGAGACCACTGCATCAACAAAAAGACCACCCCAGCATTGGTTAAGACTCAAGACACCTTCATCCTTGGAGCTTTGATCTATTTCCACTACAGGACAGGAATGGACCCTCCATACCTGCCGATACAGGTGTTCAAGACTACCTGTCTCTCTCTCATAGCAAGTGCTGGCTAAGGATGTATTCTGAGTGGGTAATGCTAAGCAGAATAAGTCTCTAACCACCATCCTGTCAAGCCCACACAAAGGAAACTTGACCTATAACTTTCACCACCCAAATCCCTTTGCACTATTTTCTGGCAGATCTGAAGCTGTTTAGCTGCTCCAGGCCAGATACAAAGTGGGAAGTGGAACCCCTGCCTGTGTTTACAGCCTTTGACAAATGGGCTCTTGTCTGCTCCTGACAGACTCTCCTTGACTGATGAATGAGCCTCTATGCTCATCACCAGAATCACCATCCTCATCATAGTTTGAAATTCAGATGGATTTTACACCACAAACAAAAATGAATTCAAATGTCTCAGTTCCCTGAACAGGAACACAGGTGCTGTAATGTCATGCTCGTGCAGCTGTACACAGCCAGGCAGGATGCAGTGCGATGGGTTACCTCCCATCGCCTTTGATGAATCCACATCAGTCCTTTGGCTTTCACCTGTGGGGGGGGCACCATCCACAGCCCAGTATCAAGTAGCAGAGCACCGCCCTTCACATGCCTATAATATGTTCAGGTGGCATCTTCCAGGAGAGCGAAGAGGAAGGAAAAACAGTTTTCTGACATGGATACAGTCTCAGGAGCCCTGCTAATTCATATGATCGAAAGTCAGAGAACAAAATAAGACCATAGCTTGGTATCCACCATGAAATTTCCCATAAACCACAAGGTGAGGTTTCCCAAGTGACAGTGAGCTTTCTGTTGTCCCAAAAGAAACCAGACAGCCAAGATACAGGAAAACAGGAGAGAAAATAAACACTGACTTCGTCTGCTGAGTCTCCTCAGGGGGCCACTAAGTCCCTGGGATGGTCAAAGTAGAGAACCAACTCCTAAAAGTGGTCCTCTGACCCTATATGTGTGCTGTCACACACACACACACACACACACACACACACACATGGTATACGTATGGTGTATCTATGATAGATAGATAGATAGATAGATAGATAGATAGATAGATAGATAGATAGAGATAGATAGAGATATAGATATAAAGATTAAAATGCAAAAATAAAAGCATCTCCCAGGGAGTTTTGACTGAGTGGGGACTGTCATGGTTCTTCCAAATATCCCAGGTTGCAACAGGGCAAGGACTCCTTTCCAAATGAGCATCACCAGAGGTAGAGGCCAGAGAAAATGAAGTTCAAGGCCATCTCCAGCTACACAGCGAGTATGAAGCCAGCCTGGTCTACAAAAGACACTATCAAGAGGGGGGTGTATGGGGAAGAGGGCAGCAGGAGAGGAACTTTACTGAAGTGTTAATATTTCAAAAAAGATTCTACCAGTGAGAAATGCAGTGAGGTGTACAGGCAAAGGTGACATGGAGGGGTAGAGTCTGTGAGAAGAGAGAAAACAAAGGAAGATTTAAAAACAAACACAATGACAAAGTTGAAAAGAAAATCAAAGTTTGTTTTGGATGCCGCAAGCCCCTGCAAAGGTGGGGGACAGGGGGGCACTGTCCAGCTTTCTCCACTAACAGGAGCCTAGCTATAGAGAAAAGCCTGCCAAGACTCCACCCAGAGCCATCAGCAGTTGTAAAAGTCCACACGAGGCCAAAGGACCGTTGCTTCTGAGGCAGGTTTACTTATTATTGTGGCACCTCTGTCATCTCTTGTCATTTAGTTCCACTTTATCAAATTACCAATCTTTCCTGAAGTATTTAGGTTGCACAGAAAGAGACATAGGGGCGCATGCACACACCAGAAGAAGGTCCATCTCTTCACATGTATAAATCATGGTAACAAATTATACTTCATAGTAGCAGAAAGGCTGTGATGCACTCTTAGACACAAATGATAGGCACTCCAGGGGCTGCAGCAGCCACATCCCTGTGTGGTCACAGCCTGTATCTCCAGCAGAGTGTCTACAGCACATGAGCTTTTCTGATGAGGCTGGAGGTGCTTCCCTTCTGGGATTCTTAGATTTTGACTAAGACTTTTCCATGAAGAGAAAGAACTCCAAGAGATACAACATCCTTAGCCAAGGAAACATAGTCTGAGCAGGCTTCCCCTTGTACATATCAGGAAGACCCCTCACGAGCTGCTGCAACTGTTGGGTTCATTTGCGAATTAGTCATGTCAGTTCAATCTCGGAACAA
>CM052710.1:89151728-89204228 GCA_028551405.1 Uromys caudimaculatus | reverse complement strand
TCCAGGAACTGGGGTGCAGGTAGAAAGCCTGTGATTACAGTGCAAGCTCAGCAGAAGCAACTTTTTGAAAGTAAGAAACTTTCGAAAGTTAAAACAAATCAAAGAGAAAGAAAGGTGTACTCTGTGGATGCGTGCCCACTGGGAATGTGTGGGACCAAGGCTGCCTGTTGCTCTTGTTGTTTTAACCACTGGTACCATGAATTAGTTTGAAAGCCACCTAGTGACCCAGCAGGCAGCCCTGGGGCCCTGTCTGATTTGCCTCACTCTGACCAGATGATTCAGGGACTTTCTTCCTCCTCCATAGTAAAACATGTCAGGTTAGAAATGAGGGGTCAGATTCTGCTGACCCTGAAGAAGTGGCAAGGTGTTAATCAGTAAACTGATGAAATCCATGAACCCAAGGCAGGTCTTTGTTTTTAATATGCTATGGAGAGCCCACCTGAGTGATGGAGGGGGTAGAAAGGGAAAACGCCACCTGGCAAGATGGGAACCCTGCCGTTTCTCTTAGATTATCCAATTTATTCTTGTCAGGATTAATTTACTAAACCTAGGTTGGATTTTTTATTTAGATGATATTGTTGGTTTGTCATGCGCCTCAGATCCACACTGAAGGTGCCCCAGGGAACGGCGCTCGCTTCTGAACAATGTTGGGCTCAAATTGGAAAAATGTCACTTTGGGCGCGAACAAATTATTGTTCAGATCGCTCTGCACAAAACAGGCGTCTCTGGATGGGTTCCGAGGTGACCTTTTCTGAACCCAAGGCATCGCATAAGTACTCCAGCCCCACTTGATAACTTCGCTTGGAAAATAACTCAATGACTTAAGTATTAAGTATGAATCTAAATGCTTGTACTCATTGCCAGGCAATCAATGTTTCTTGCAGAAGCAGCTCATTGGCTTCCCGGAGCAGAAAGCTGGACTACCTCCAGCAAGTATTCGAGTTGCGGGCCACAGATGAGACTCTGCAGAGCTTGCAGGGCCACTGTGTTTACAGCTAGTTATGCCATAGTGCGGCCTCGGCAAAGGCAGACTGACTGAAGGCTTGGAGTTTGCTCAGTCAGGGCTTACCATGCTGGCCTGAAGATCTGAAGTTGATCCCAGGAACTATGTTTTTTGGTTTTTGGTTTCTTTTTTTAAAGCCAAATATAGAGTTGTATGTTCGCAATCTCCACATCAGGGAAGCAGAGAAGGGAGAAACCCTGGAGTTCATAGGTCAGCACATCTAGATGAACTAGTGAGCTCTAGATTCAGTGAAAGGCCCCATCCCAAAAACCAAGATGGCGAGCAACTAAGGCAGCCAGCTGACGATAACCTCTGTGCATACCGATGAATGTGCATACGAAAACGTGAACACACACACACACTTTCCAAAAAGAAGAGCTGAGGCTAACATCTTTTAGGTGATAGTGACAATAGCCACCTCCTTGGTTGGACGGTATGTTTGGTTGCCTGATTGGTTGCCTTTCAGTAAGGAAAGTCAGTATACGTGAGCCCATCGATGGCTTCTTTCCATAACCTTGGTGAATCCCAGTTCTGTGTGGAGAGCTGAGACCCAGCATTTTATTATTCTCTTCAGAGGCCCCTGTGTTCTTCCAGCTCTCAGACACCACAGCCCACAGGGATTGGTTGTCCGGAGGGGTCTGATTCCTCTTCCTGCTTCCCAAGATAGATTTCTTTACTTCTGTGCTTTACATGTTGGTTGTTTCTAAAAGAGTTCTGTAGTTAAGAGTTTCTGGTCACAGGGTGGGGACAGCATGACCCTCGGTCATCTGTGAGCCTAATGCATAGCTCTGAAGAGCTGGGACATAAAGTCCCCTAAAAATAAAGTCACAAGATGTTGCTACTGAAACCCCAGATATATATATATATATCCAGAGAAATAAAGTCACAAGATGTTGCTACTGAAACCCCATATATATATATATATATATATATATATATATATATATATATATATATATATATATATATATATATATCTCCAGAGCACTAAATTCCATAATGCCATAAAGATGAGAGAATGTGGTGGTGGTGCATGTGTAAGTATGACTGAGGTCATGAGACAGGTTCTGCATTATCCAGGGAGCCTCAGCTCCTATATGTGGTGACTTTTAATGAGAAAAGTGGCAGACCACTCAAAGACAGACAGACGCTGGACACTGGAGCAGTGTTGCAGTCAGCAGAAGGACTCCAGGGGGAGTGCAACCCTGTTCATACCTCAGTCTCAGACTTGTAGCCTTCAGAAGAGAGACAGAATGCATTACTGACGATCAAAGGCACCTGTGGTCATTTGTCACAGTATCTGTGGAGAATTAAAACACAAACTCAAGCTGCTGACCACTAAAGAAATGTGTGGTTGAAAGCACAGACTGGGAGCAGCTACGCTTTCTGAGCAGCAGTCCTGGAGCCAGGGCAGATGGGCATACTGGTGACCATGTGCTTTCCTTCCACAGAGCTGAATCACTGAACAGATGTCAGTCATCTATTCTGGAAGTACAAGAGGAAGACAAGAGCAGGCTACTTGGCACTTGACATGACAGCTAAGCTTGGGTGGTGAACACCAGGCACAGAGCCCTCCAGCACCAGAAGGGCGGAGTCCATGAAACCTTGAGTCTGTACTGGAGCTGATTTTTGTCTACATATGCAGGTCTTTCTGGTTGCCCATGTGCTAACCTTTCCTATTGTTCTGAAAACAATAATTGCTCATTTAAAAATAACTCCAAGAAGGGCTTCAGATATGGCCTTATTAAAAAAATAAACTACATTTGCCACGAGTAAGGATTTCTGTATCTCTACATATATGTATATATTCACAAATATACCCATAGACATACACATATAGGACATATGTAGATATTTGTGTGTATGCATGTTTATATAATAGGCCTGTGGCCATGGTAGGACTCATCTATCATTCCTGTAAGGTGGAGACAGGAGGATCACAAGTTAAAGGTCACCCTATGCTACATGTTAACATCTTTTAACAATAGACAGATAAATAAATTAAGCAATACATCAATGCATGTGAGTTTAGAAGCCAAGACGGAGAACATCTTGGCGATTTTATGCAACTACAATTTTGGTTTACTTTTGTTGTTGTTGTTTTGTTATTTGTTTCCATTTCCAAAGAAGATTATGCAAAGAAACTTCATCTACCGTGGCCATGTAGCCCTTTTGTAGAAGTCAAAACTGAGTTTCAGGGAGAATGAAGAAGTGACCTCATCCATGCAGACCGTTGGTGGTGTAAGACATTCAAATCCATCTGGTGTTCTTAGGATGTGTCTTAGAGTCTGCAGCAGAGAATGTCATTGATATTGAGTATTTCATTCAAGGACCTAAAGTCAGTCACCATACGGAAAACAGCTCCTTACTTCTCATCAAGTGTGGGGGCTGTGGGCGTGGCTGAGGCACAGAGGAAGCCCTGGGTCCCATCCCCAACAATGCATAAGCCAAGTGTGGAGGAGCCCATCTGTGGTTCGCAATCAGGGAGATGGAGTTCAAGGTCACACTCAGTTACACAGTGACTTCAAAGCCAGCCTCAGTTTGGTACCAGGGACTCTGTCTCAAAAACCAAACACACGAAATGAAGAATGTGAGTTCCAAAGTCCCCCTCTTCTGTATAGACTAGTGCTGTTATTTCAGCTCTCCCGACTCAACTGAGGTGTGAAACACCTGCAGACAGGCGGTGTCTTGATGGGACATCTGTCAGTCCCCTCTTGTCACCTCCTCATCGTCTCCCTGTGGTATCTCAGTTCACTCCAAACAGTGGCAAATCCAGATTGGTAGAAAAAATTGCATGTTGTAATTATCCTATTACTATTAGCCACCTCTTACTGTGTCTCATTTGTAGGGTAAGCAAACACAGTTATCTTGAGGCTCGATATTCTTGGTGATTTAGAGTATGCCCTGTGTGTCTTGGAAGGAGATGTCACCATTTATGAAGGGTGCTAGCAAACTACATGCTCAAGGAAGAAAGTTGGTACAACTCTGAAATTGTGCCTTTCAGCTGAATGCAGGAAAGTTGATTCAACTATGAAATCCTGCCTTTCACTGGATGCTTAAGAGTCTGAACCCACTTGTCTGAAATGTCAGGATTCAAATCAGGTCACTTATTTGAAGTCATGAAGGAATGCATAAAATATATTGTAACACCTAACAAAAGTTTCCATTCACAAATGCTTAGCACATGCAATATCATATCTGGCCAGCAGATGGCAGCAGGGAACTTTGTAAAAACTGTCAAAACCACCAAGCAACAAACAGAAAGGACCAGATCCCTGTACTCTATAACTTCTTGAAATAACAATCTTTCTGTATCCTCAAAATTGTAGTCTCCGATAACTACGTGTTTTAATTGCTAAACATGATGTTCTTCCCAAAAATGAGATGGTTTGAAGACGAATTGTATTAATACGTACTTACCAAAGTTTAGCTTATTAAGGGTCCCCCCCCCCCCCCCAAGCAATAGATAGTGTGAAAAGGGAAATGCTAGGATTTTGGTCTAAAACAGAAGATCAGTGAGAGTCTACAATCCGTGTCCCCTGGTATCATGTGGCTCGGGAGTTAGCATATCAACTTTGTAAAACGGAACAGAAATGGATTCAACTGCCCACACGCTGGCCTTACAAGTAGACATAGGAACCTTCGAAGGATTTAAAGAACATTTCTTTGGAAGAAAAAGAAAAGCTGAGAAAGCCCAGGGTCACAAAGGCTTCCCATAAACAAAGCTTTTCCGAAGACAAAGCAAGCGAGATGCTGCCTCTGCCTTTTCTCCACCAGGACTGCACTCGCTTCTCACAGGAACCATTTGGCTGGCTTTATCCCAAGGTTTTGGTCGCAGGGCTTCAGGGCTGTCAATTCCAGCTGTGTACACAAGCATGAGCCGGGGTGGGGGTGGGGTGGAGGGAGTGGGCCTCAGCTAAGGTGGCCGCTGACGGTTTAACACAATGGATCTGATCCTTGGGAGCCAGCGGTTCCTGGGCAGGGATGAAGGTGAGCTCAAACCCGGGTCCTTTAGCAAATAAGAGCTATGCATTGATACCGCAGCAGGGGCTTAATGAGAGTGCTTTTAAATAACTGTAAAAGTAATTACCCATATTAGATGTAAATCACACTTGTTTCTACAGGAGGTGAATGATTTCAGCACAGCTTTTAAGAATGCTTCTTGAAGGACTGTTAGTTGCCAACTCTCTCCAGGAGTCCATGTGCTGAATTGCAGCAGCGTAATAGCAGGGCCTGGGAAAGCCAGCTCTGAGCCATCTCCTTTCTTCTCTACCAGGCACCGGCATTTAGCCACGCCCTGGCCAAGGCTGCAGGCTCCAAAGGACACTTCAGGCACACAGCACACTAAGTGTGGAAGCTAAGGTGTTCTGTTACTCATTTTAGACTTTAGCCCCTGGAATGATCTCCAGTCCTCCCCCAAGAATGGAGATAATTGCATGACTCAGCCAAAACAATAGGGAGGAGGCGTCTGGATGATAGCCCACCCTGTAGAGTGTTTGCCTTGCCAGCACAAGGACTTGAGTTCAATCCCTTAGGTCCTACTTAAAATGCTGGACACAGTGACTCCTACACACTTGTAATCACAAGGCTGAGGAAGCAAAGCAGAGACAGCCTGTCAGGGGAACACACTGGCCAGCCCATCTATCTGGTGGGTGAGACCAGTGAAAGACATCCTTAAGATAACAAAGGCATATAAAATACCTATTGCAAGATGAGTCAGCAGGGGACTCTCACTACCAAGCTTCATGGCTTGGGCTGGGCTCACTCTTACAAGCTGTACCTCCATATGTAAAAAGTCACACATTTCTCCATACCCATGCACACAGGCAGGCACACACACACACACACACACACACACACACACACACACACACACACACGGATACACACATGCACGTATGCATGCACACAGCATATACACATACTCACAAATACACAGGCCAACATGCCTGTGTGCACATACACAGAATTATGTACACACTAAAACATAAAATACAGAAAGAAGTCCTTGGTGGTATGTGCCTGGGGTGAGCACATTCAAGGTGATGTTGTCCAAGGGAAGAAACACATCAGTGAGAGGGTGACTTCACCCCATGTTCCCTGCAGGTCCCACCCACACCTTCTCCTGTAGGACTGTACCCATCACTGCCCCAGAATCAGAACAGTGAGTTAGAACAGTGAGGAAGCACAGGGCCAAAGGAGGCAGGGTACAGAGGGGACCTGGGCTTGGGGACTGCTCTGAGCTGCTGTCCTTGACATTCCAGACTTCTACAAGTGTGTGGGGGGTGCCCCTACCTTTCCAGCAGGATGCAATTGGCAAATACAAAATTACCCAGCAATTATTTATATGTTGATAAACACCTTCATTAAAGAATCTGAAGATGCAATTACCGAATTGAAGTTAGGGGATTTGACTCAGACACAGACAGATGATGGAGAAGGGGGAGGGGGGCTCTGTATCCAGCCAGCCTGAGACTCATTAGAGGAACAGATCCCCTCTGAAAAGATGCCTACCTCTCCCACATAAAGAGGCCTGCTGTACCCAGGTAAAGGTGCTCACATTTCCAGGTAGAGATGCCCAACTGTCCCCATATAAAAATGCCTGCCTCTCCCTAAATGAGGATGCCTAACTCTCTAGATGAGAGTGTGAGGAAGTGCTGTGCTTTTCTTGTTGAGACACCATTGTGTATTCATCACAGTGGATTAAGAGGAGCAGAGATACAGGTAAACTAATGGGGAGGGAAAGAAATCTGAAATCTGGTTGGAGTCTTTCCCAGGCTGCGTGTTTGAGACACAAACAACTAACAAAGATCTACTCTGAAAACTGTGATGCCTGCCTTCAATTCCAGCTTTCAGGAGTCAGAGGAGGATGGGCTCTACGGATGTGACGCCAGCCTGGTCTACAAAGCAAGTTCCAGGCCACCTAGGGCTACACAGTGAGACTTAAAAACAATCACTATGAAGATTGCCACATAGAGGTCATAGAAATTCTATTGACTGAGCTCTGCATCTGTGTGACTTTGTCCTCGATGTAGACCTGTAACTTTCTGGGAATCTCACAAAACATTGATAACCTGACTTTGACTTTTTAAATATATGTTTGATTTATTCTTTGAGTACTTTGTATACAGTATATTTTGATCATATCTAACCTCCAATTTTTCTCAGACCACCCAATGCCACACCACTCTCCCAACTTCATGCCTTGTTGCCTACCGAGTCCACTTTATACGTGCATAGGTGTAGGGCCACCTAGTGTGGCATAGGCAGCATGGGCAGCAGAAGGAAACCTGGCTCCACCCCCGCCAGCAGCCATCCTGCCAGCCAATCCTCAGCTAGGAGTGGGGGCTTTGGAGCAGCTCCTCCGCCCATGCTGTCAGGTTGACTGGCTTGATCTTGTGTAATGACAACCACTATGGGTCCATGTGCCCAAGAATTCTGTCATGTCCAAAAGTCCTACATTCCCAGTTGTCCTCCATTATCTCTGGCTCTCACAATAGTCCCACTTCCTCTTCCAAGGTAATGATCCTAAGCCATAAAGGGGTCTGGCCTTGAATTCATACTTAGTTATAAGTGCGCAACATTCTTTCCACTGCTGCTGACATGCCTTCATCCCTGCAGCGTGCAATCCTGTCTGGTGATCTAAGGATCATTTGCTAAAAGAGAAAAAGGCATTTCCTTAAAGGCCTGAGAACAGCAACACCTCAAAAGCCACCACAAATTTATACGTGGCCATGAGGAGCACACTTGACTTTGTGACTCTAAGCCTATACTCACACCCCAGTGTGGCCACCACTGTTCTCCTGTCTCCATCTATTACACCCATGCTTAAATCTATGTCAACGTTTTTCCTTATTAAACCCCAGATCTTCTGGTAATTCTCTCCTGTGGCCGAGTTAAGACTCTCACCTCACAGGTGTGGAGTCTCTGCAATGAACTCCTCTGCTGTTGCAGCTGGCAGCATGAGGCTATGACTCCCTCTCCTGCTCCAACTGAAGTCAGGTCTTTGCTTTGAGAAACTCAAGAGGAGGCTAGACAGACAAGACACTGATGTGACGCCTCAGTTCAAGTACAGTGACAGGAGAAGCCGAAACAGGATCCTTCTGGCAGCACAGACATGTGTGCTGGGTCTCCTACATTGTATAACTTCTGTGTGTAGTTACTGTTCATGTTGGCTATAGAAAGCACTCAGGTACAGGGGGAAAACCTAAGCCTACCAACCCCTTGAGGAAACTTGGCACAAGAAACACTGAGAGCACGAGATGGTGACCGGATTCCATTCGATAGCCGGAGTATATGTTCATTAAGTGTTCTTGCGCATATTAAAGAATTTCCAAGTAGGCAATGCAGGCACACGTTGGCAGGTGCACACACCCACGCTTGTACTGTTAGAGGCCAGAGGGGGGTGGCAGGCATTCTGCTCTTAACCATCTCTACCTCGTTCCCTTGAGGTCGGGCCTCTCACTGGACCTGGGGCTAGGCTGGCACTTAGCAATCCCCACAGACTCTGCTGTCTCAGTTCCCCATCATTTCTTGTCTCTCTGTTAGCCTTACCTCCATCCTACTACAGCTCTGGAGTTACAGACTCACACAACTACGCCTGGTCCTTTACGGCAGTTCCTGGTTATCCAAATTCAGGTTTTCATGTTTAAGTATCAAGTGCTCTTTCCCACTAAACCACACCCCAACTCCGATAAAATGATTTTTATCATATTTCAAATCAAATAGGATGTGTAAGATTTCTTTAATCCTTCCAAGTCATTGTCAGTCAGCTTCTTAAATGGACCCGTTGAGGCAACATGGGATGCAGTTTCCAAAAAGATATTATTATCCTCTGAAATGATGCTGACAGAGGTTTCTAACTCAATACCCACTGAACCAAGTGCCTGGTGAGAGCCCAAAGCTATGAGGACTCAGCAAAACCATTTAATTCAATATTTAATTTCCTCTTAGGAATTAGACATGCTGGGGAGACACCCAACTGTCAGAGTAAGATTTATGCCAATTAAAAAAGAAGCAAACAGCTGAAGGTCAACTGAGCTAGTGCAAAGGATTTTTAAAGAGAAGAAATTAGCATGCTTAGACCTCCTGTTGAGTATTCTGAGCTGAGCCACTGGCCTCTAGGATGTGACACCTGGTGGGTGCCTCCACTGTCCTGCAATGGCCCCTTAGACCATAGACTTAGATCATGGTCTTAGGCCCTAGTTTCTTGGGAAATCATGTTCTCTGCCCCTTGAACCCTTGGCTTAGTAATTTAGTTCTTAGTAGAAAATGGATAGCAGCATTTTCCACAGGATTCAGTCACCAGCCCCTCATGGCAGGAATGTGATCTTCCTGGCCTATTCTTAAAGGGTTGATGTGTTTCAAGTGGTCACCATTACCACCATCCTTCCTGTCCCAGTAAACAAGGACAGAACAGGAACCGGCAAAGGTCTGCCCTTCTACACATTCTGTGCTGTGAAATGGATATTATTAACATGACAACACCACTTATGGATCAGTTTTTAATGGATAGATCAACATTAAATAAATAGTATAATTAAGGTGACTCCAGGGTTGGTGGAAGACATAAGGACCCAAGTTGAGAGCCCCAGTATATTTGTAAAGTGGCAAACATTGCAGAGGTCATCTGTATGCTTAGTGGTGGCCTGGGGTAGGAGGACAGAGACTGAAGTCACCAAAACTCCACGGGCAGACAGTCTAACCCAAGCAGCAAGCTGCAGTTTCAGTGAGAGACCTGATCTCAAAGACTAGGATAAAACCAAAGTCCAAGTCCCATGGTAGATTCTAGGGCTAAAGTCCTGGTCCCACAATGAATTCAGAGGATGGGGAGATGAAGGGAATGAAAGAGAATCTACGACAGCACACTTTGTTCAAAACCGCATAATCATGCCTAATGCCTCGTATTCTAGTTTAAGAAATTACATAAAAATTACTTCTGTTTTCCAACATTTACAATATGGAGATATACGCTGATATGCTAGAAATAAAGCACAGTGTTTCCTTCTTGGTTTTTAATCCCAATAAACATGTACGTTTCAATACACAGGCTGTGAAATTTTGATCCCCAAGGGTGAATCAAGGATGCACCATGGAAAGAACAGAGCCCTCTCTGGAAACTCAAATAGGGAAGACAGATGTGCACACGCCGGTCCCAATGCCATGAGACTCTGCAATAACTCATTCCACCAATCAGTCATCTCATCCTCTCTTGAGCACAGGAAAGATGTACCTTAAAATAGACAGTTCAGGAAATCTGCATTTCCTTATCTTTTCACCCTTTCCACAAGGGCCACATGTACTCACAGAGTGGGGATTTTGCACTAAGATGCAAGAAGAGAACTCAAGATATTTTCTTAAAAGTTTTGGTTCCTTTGTCCTGCACATTAGCAAGCCTGCCTCCCACCCCGAGGAGAGAGTCATTTTTGTGCTGACAATGAATAACAGAAATCCAGGGCATGCCTGAGATGGCCTGGACACCACACTACTATATATTGTTCTAAGAAAGAGGGCACCTGCATACATGGGGCATATACAGGCAAACAGGGACTCATACATGCAAATAATTGACATCTGAAGTGAAATAAGATAAAAAGGTCATAGAATACAAATGGTGACTGGCCCAAATCTGAAGGCTAATGTCATTAAGCACAGTAATTCGGTCATGTCCACAGTTCTGTGCTAATCACTGGGAACGTGGGAGTAGGTCTGGGCTCCTACGCAACTATAATACCTATCACAAGGAAAGTCTATGACAATATGGCTGCTATGCAATATTGTTTAGGAAATGACAAGGGAACGAGGTTGAGCACGATCAGTACAGATTCCTTTTTTCTCTAGCTACTTTGATTCCAAGGTTATAGTTATCCAAAGATATGAAAGGGTGTGTGCGCAGACTCCCCTTAGGGCTCCATGACTTGTCCTCTTTAGAGGAAGCAAATTCATGAAGATGACATCTCTCACCTCTGCTGATGCAGGCTAACAAACACTGGCTCTGGGAGCTGAACCTGGTATGTTTGGCTCAAAAGCCATTGACTGATTGATTGATGTTTGTTTGTTTGAAGGTTTCCTTGATTTTTCTTTCTTTTCTGCAGTGTTAAAGTGCTAACTCTGAGTCTTGCACAGCACTCACTCTGGGAGACAAGCACTCTGCCTTCAGCTCCAAAACTGGAGACTCCGTGCTCTGCTAATCTGATTCAGCCCCTAACCAGCCTTTTCCTTTCTTTTTGTCTTACTGTGTGCACGTGGTACTATACGCGTGCCCACGAATGTAGAGTCCAGAAGCCAATGTGGAATGTCTGGGTTGCTCTCCATCTGACTTCTCAAGACAGGGTGTCTCATTAAACCTAGAGCTCACCAATTTGATTAGACTAACTAGTAGCCTGACCCCAGAAATCCTCTCCTGTATTTACCTCTTCAGTGATAGGATAGGAAGCATGCCTCTTCACTCCTGTCTTCTCACTTTTGTACTAGAGGTTTGAGCTCAGACCCTCATCTTTGTGCAGCAAGCATTATTAATGTAGCCATCCCTCCAGCCCTTGTTCTCATTGTCTTAAGTCATAACAGCATAAAGAAGACATGTTATTATAATCATCACCATCACCATCACCATCATTATCATTATTGTTTATTGAGACATGGTCTTACTATGTGGACCAAGTTATCATCAAATTTAGAATCCTGCTGCCCCCATTTCCAGTGTTTCACAGTTTAGGGTAGGTGCCGCCACATCTACCAGCATAAACTTGTTTTTAAATGGATCGGTAAATGAATTTGTGAAAGGGGGCAGTTGGTCACTCGTTAGCAAGTTCAAACCATTTTGAGGCTCCATTAACTACTTGATACGTACATCTCTGTTATGAGAAATGCTTATAAAGGGTTTAACAGAGTCTGGACACCAGGGTTGCTAATACAACCAACCAATTGTAGTCAACACCAAATGGCTTTAAAACAAGTCACTGGATGCCTCCATCTACACTTTAACTGCCATGGTAGGAAGTAAGAGGAGTCTGGTGATATAGAGGCTCAGAAACAGAATCTTGATATAAAATTTCAGATAAGAGAAGTAAAACCATGAGATCTACTGAGAAATGCTATAATTGATAATAATGTTGTAAATTCTTCAGCATTGGCCAGAGCTGGATATAAAGAATCCTCACCATGGTTACAAAGCAGGCAAGAAGAGAGGTCACTGAAATGTGAGTTTTAGTTCAATCCATGTAAATTTGAATGCATGCATGTGTCTAAGCATGTTAGGGAGAAGGAATACACATATTTTATTCAGAAATGTATTTTTTGAAACAAGAAACTGGCATATATATGTCATCAGCTTTACAACAAATGCCAACTGCCTGCCACCTACAGACAATGGCTGCTTCTTGGTCACATGCCTTAGTATAGCTGTCAATCTTGGGACACCATACACATTTTCTTACACCCTATGAGCACCAGAATTCACAGGCTGCTCAGGAATACAGCCAAGGCCCTTTTCTCTGAAAAGCTGAGAAAAGCATGTCCACACTGAAAGGAGCCCTGAGAATAGAAGACACTGCACCCCGATTTTCCTCTACTCCTCTTCTTGTTCCCTCTTTCTCTGAACTTCCATTAGGAGCTGGGGAGACATGAAACCCTTACTGCCATTGGGAGGCTTACTATTTCTCATTGTCTTACTGGCTACAAGCTCAGATGATCCTCTTCCCTTGTCTGAAGATAGCAGGTGTTAAGGGAGCCATTAGCTCCAGTAATAGCAAAGACCATGAGAAGAGGCACAGCTGATGAAACCAAACAAACTCACCCTTTGAGATTGCAGGCCTCGTGGCCACTCAAGCTCACCCAATAGGTTCCAGGCTCAGGAGGCCTGGCAGCAGCCATAGCTAAAGTGAAGCTTTTGTGGGCCACCAAGAGATAATGAGGCCATCAAGGGTCCTTCAAACAGAGCATCCATGCCAGGCCACCCAGTCACTCCAACCAGTCCTCTCTGCTGCACTGAAGCCTGCCAACAGTGGTGAGAGATGCATTTCTGTCTCCTTAAAGGGATTTGTGTTCAAGGATAACAGTTTTAAGAGCTTAGGCTTTAATGTAACATTATTCTAATAGCAGCATCAGGGGCTGGCATCAATACCAGCACTTGAGTTTCATTCCCAGCACCCACAACCATCTATAACTTCAGCTTCAAGGGATTCCACACCCTCTTTTGGCCTCCATGAGCACTGCACTCACATTCACATACAACATACAATCATATAGATATAATTAAAAATGCTAAAATAAATATATGAATACCATTTCATAAACTATTGCTTCTAAATAGTCACATGATTCCAACATTTATATTGTCTTTTTATTCCTCTATTAGGTCCCAATCTTTTTCCCTCCTTGTTATATTTAAAACAACCAATCTGGATTAGTTAGTTACTTCTCTTGTTGCTATGACAACTTAAGGAAGAAAGGTTTCACCTTTGCTCACAGTTGGAGAGTAGTACCATCCCTCCTGATGGGGAAGGCATGGAGGCAGAGACATGAGGTAGCTGGTCTTATTATATCAACAGCCACAAAGTAGAGAGAGATAAAGCTGCTGAGCACTCCACTTTTTCATTCTCATTCAGTCCAGGATGCTAGCCTATGGGATGGTGTCACCTATAGTGGCAGTGAGTCTTTCCACTTTAGTTAACTAAATCTAGAAATCCTTCTCCTCAGAGATTTGTCTCTTGTGTGATTCTAGATGCCATCAAGCTGAAGGACAGTTCTAATCACTGCAGGGGCCAGGAGGTCCCAGATCTATTCTTGTTTCTTGGTTTTATATTTAGTATATGCTAGATGTACTAGGCCAGAGATGTCCTCTGTCTCCTGATGTTGGTCTATGGAAGGCTATTTGGCATTGCCCTTCAGGGAAGAATACATGTAGGTCCAGGTGAGATTGCTATCTCTGTTCCAGATGCTCAACTGGAATACCCATCACATCCTCATCCAGTCATCACTCACACTGTGGGTGCCTGTCTGAAACTCCAATGCTTCCCTTACCCCTTGACTACGCCATCAAGCTCCCTACCATGTCTCAGTCACTAGTCATTTCTTTCCTTCCTACCTGCAGCCTCACGTCATCAGGCTAGGCAGTGGGTATCTGTAGCCACCGAGTCCTCACCTCAGCCCCCATTGATTTAGTCTTAACTCCCTTGATGCCCCGTACTGTTTCACCCTCACATCTATTTGGTACTTGAAGGTAAGGATACATTTATTTTTATTTTTATTCTAACACTGTAGCTGGTAATTCTGGTTTGTCCACAATCTGCAGAATGCGACGGCTGAGTCCGACTTTGACCGATTTCCTTTTCCACCGGGCTCTCACACTGAAAAATTCATGTCTAAAAAGATGCTTCATTTAAAAAGAGGGGACCTTAAAAATACTCTACTTCATCTTCTTGGTAAGGGTCTTTCTTCCCCTGAAACCTTCACTAACTGTGATTCTTTCCCCCTTATTTTTGTCTCTGACCCCTCCCAATCTGTGTCTCTGCCCTCTCCCCTCTCTTTCTTCCTCCTTCCCTTTCTGTGTCCCCCCTTTCCTCCTTCTGCATGCCCTATACACATAGCTGTTCTCTCTTTAATTCTTACTCGATTTTGCTCCCTGCTTCACCTGCAATTCTACCTCAGATCACAATTCTCAAGGCTCTGTTGTAACTACTCAGCCTTTGAATTTGTAAATATTTTATCTCCTTTTGTATTTGCATTCTTTGTATGTGACCTGTGTACCTCCCTCCAAATATCTCCTTTTATTTTCTTCTGTATTAAATGTTTTCTCTTATTTACAGCCAAACTGAATTCAACTCATTAGGTCCACATACGATCCCTGCCTTGACCAAATTCAAACAAACTCAGCAGGGTTATGCACACCTTTCATAGAGTTTAAAGTACACAAACACAGGCTGTGAATCGTCCCTGTGTGCCCAGCCATTCACAGAAGTCCACATCCTCAAAGGATGAGAAAACTTGCCCAGAGGAGTACCAACTCTCTCTTCCAATATCAGGCAGTGACAGATCAGAAGACTGAAGTGACCCTTAACTTCATCCTGGTTTTGCCAACATAGGAGCCACTCACCCTGTATTTGGGGACTGTAAACTTAGCTACAAATACAGAATCATATGAGATGCTTTTTCTGAGACTGTGTTAAGAAACTGCTCATTGTGAGATCAAATTAAGTTTCCGATGTCCATATGCTACATACACCTTGAACAAGTTCACGCACTTAACTGTAGTTTTGTGACCTGTGAACGGGAAAAAACAACTCTACTTATCCAACACATCTGTGAAATTAGCAAGGAAGCATGTAAGAGAAGCTTAAGCCAGCAAGCTCCTCCCAGCAGCTCCTCTCACGGTCACCTCCATCTTTTCTCAGATATAATTCTATCAAAAAATAAAATAGGGCTGGAGGCGTAATTCCGTGGTAGAACACTTGCCCAGTGTGCTCAAGACTGTGGGTTCCATCTCCTCCAGCACAATGACAACTATAAAACAATAGTAATAATGATTATAATAAACAACTCCACCCTTCCCTGTGCTGATGTGCTTTCCCCTTTCCTTGGTAAAAGGGAAGAAGGCAAGAGATAACAGCAGGAGGGTAGAGTGAAGGAACAGCTCCATCCCTCTCTGTCACAGAGGAGAATCAAGACTGAATAATACATTCAATGAGTTACTTAATTAACTGGGTGAAGGTGAAGCAGAGGGAGCTGGGTAAAATAATGAGATGTCAAAGCAGAGAAGCTTAGAACAAGGAGGGATTTGAAAACTTTCCTGTCAGAAGCCACAGGATTTTTCACGCAGATGACACAAGGGGTTTAATCTTCCCATTTTTTGTCCTTCTGAAAGAAATGGTCTTAGGTAAAATATATTTTTTCCTATTTATATATTTAAGAAGAAAAGAAAAAAAACTATAGAAATAAGGCCAAATGTAAAATTAGCATTTGTGCAGGGGAGGTCATTAAAATGAGTTAGTCCTGGTCTTTTATAACATTAAGCTACTATAAAAGTGAGAGGAATCAAAACTAGAAAAAATAAAAAAGGTCCACTTAAAAGGATCTTAAATGGGGAGGCTGCGGCTAATGGCATGGCCATCTCAGAAGGACTAATTAAGCTGGAAATAAATGTGGTTCAGAGGGGAGGCATATTGCCTGATCCACCTAAATGTCAAATGGCTGACCACCCAACTCACCCGCTGTTAATTAAAATCTAGTCGTCATTCTCAGTTAAGAGGCCCTGAGCATCTCCTTCTAGATCTTCTTTCTAAGAACATTTCAGCCACACGTGCCCTCCCTACTCTCATTGATCCTGCCAATTAATGCTGATTTTTTTTTTAATCTACATGTTTTGGGGGTCAAAATGAAAGCACAGCCTGTCGTTTGAAATGAAGACAGCCCATCCCACCGTAAGTATTTGTGACATTAATGAGTCTTTTAACAATAAATCCTAAATCAGGGGTGACTTTGAGAGACTGTAACTGTTAGAAGACTGGGCAAAAAGTCGTTAAACATCTTCAGTGAGGTGAATAACACAGTGTTTCTTTCCCCTCGCCATGGATACGACATCTGCACAGTCCCATAGACCTTAAACACACGTGTTCCTTTTGAATACCATGCCAGGAGGATCAAGTTATCTCTTCCCTGGGCCTGAGTACTTCTACCACAGCTATGTGTGTTTCACCATACGTATCTACTATTCTCTTATGTATCTATCATAAATGGATATTAGATGTATAAATTCACATGTTACTTGCTTAATTCTGACATTACAAGTTTGCCATGGCAATACAGCTTCTAATACACACATGGAGAATGCCTACACTCTGGGGGACCAACCGTTCTATACCTGCCTGAAGTTGCTACACCAAAGGCAAAATTCACCATGTTGTCCCCTAAGGTTTAGGTTTCAGTAGAAATAAATTTTACCTTCAACAATAAAAAGTCTGTGGATAGCTATGGACTCACATTCAAGAACCACAGCCCTTTGAAGACTTGAGAGCATTGATGTAACTTTCTGTGCAATATGTTTAAAAATGAATAATACAGGTTGATAGAGGAAGAAAATAATAGACATGTTATAAAACATAATAAAAAAATACTATCATATTGTCTAAGAATGCAGCTCAACCAGGAGGATGTTTGCATAACATGCACAAAGCCTGGGGTTCAATCCCCAGCACACGTAAGCTGGTGCTGTACACATGCCATCCCAGTAGAAAGGAGGTGGGGACAGAAGGACCAGGAGCTCAAGAAGGGTCTCAGCTACATGGGGAGCCTGAAGCCAGCCTGGCTTTCTTTGAATTCCTGTTTTAAAGCAAAACAAACATGCACACGCGTGCACACACCCAACCATCAATTAACCAACTAATCAATACAATCACTAAAAATAAAACCATACTTCTACTATTGCAATGCACTCAGGTTATGGGAGAAAATCAATGATTATCAATCAACAACTCTTTTTTTCTTAACTTTTTACTGGTTCTTTGTGAATTTCACATCATCTCCCCATCGCTCCACATCTGGCCTCTGCCCTTGAAACCTGCCCTCCAAAAAAAGAACAAAATATAAATAAATTAATTGAATAAAAAAAAATCTCATGGTGTCACACACTCTGTTGTCCAAACAGCTTCGACAGGATATCCAAGGGGAGTCCTGGTGAGGATCTAGTATTGATAGAGTAACTGAAGCCAGATGACTCAAACCAGACCAATGGCTCATAGCAATGAGCATTTGCAAATCAGCAACTCTTTGTGGAGAGGCTACAAAATTTTGAACATGGAGAGAAATGCACTGCATTTACATCAAAGTACAGATTCCTAAGATTCTATTCTCTAAGGTACAAGGTGAACACAGAAACTTGTACATCTACAGTAGGAGGAGAAACTAATTTAAGACAAAAAAAAAATCAACAACAACAACAAAAAACCATTTCCTTTTCTAGAAAGTAGGGGCATGTGGCCTGTACAAGCAGTAAGGTGGCTTGGTCAAGTTCATACACATTTACGTTCAGTGACCCGCTGACACCTTTATGAGCACCCAGAGACCTTGCTCACTGCCACAGCAATCATGCCATTACTGCCATTGACACATTTAGTGATTTTGAGAGCCAGCCTTACACAAGAGGTGGCAGCGGATGACCCCATCAAAGAGTGATTACTTTTAAGGTCCTTGGTTCTTACAGGGAGTCTACATGCTCTGAGGGCATTCCTCTTTAGTGCACACATCTGTTGGAATTTTGTCCAAGTTTATCCCTGGCTTGGAAGGCAGACATTATGTCTTCTGGAAGGTTGGCTCTTACTTCATCTTGCACGGAATCTTCACTTCCCACTCTGGTCTCACAGGACTGTAGAGTCTGCTCAATTTTTCATGTTTGTCTTTTTAAACACGTTACTTCTGCATGTGGAGATGGACTTCACACATCATAGGTCATAGGAGTGAGTGTCAGGCACGGTCCAGGAGAGGTCCTTTCTACCTTCCCACACCAAATGCTTCCCTTGCCTATGGCCATAGTCTCACCATAATCGTTTATCTTGTTAGGTGTCTGCTTTGTTTGGGGGGTTCTTTTGTTTTATTTTGCTTGATGGTGCTGGATGTCAAAGGAGAGGCTTTCCTTCTGCTAGGGAAGCATTTCACCACTGAACGACATCTTCAGCCGAGGACTAGCTTAGGGAGCTCAAAGGTTGCCCTTCCCCCAAACCCATATCACAAGGCTGAAATGAATGAGTTTCAGGTATATGATTTCTATTGCGGAGAGTTCTCTCTCTCTCTCTCTTTCTCTCTCTCTCTCTCTCTCTCTCTCTCTCTCTCTGTGTGTGTGTGTGTGTGTGTGTTTCTAATTTCACTAATGGAAACCAAGACCTAGGAGAGTTTAGCACACTAGAAAAGGGTCCTCTGGCCTCCCTTTTTTCTGTGTGTCTTTATTGAGTATATTTGTGTGGATATGTGCATATTCCTGTGTGTACACATGTCTGCAGGTGCCTGTGTCTAGAAGCCTGGCCAGCATTTGGTGTCACCTGACATTTTCCAACTTCATGTAGTTGTTCACCACATCCCCCCTCCCATTTTTATTGAACATTTTGCTCACAAGCAACTTGCCACTTCTTCAAAGTATTTTTGAAACAGAATCCTTCATTGAACCTAGAACTTACCAATTCAGGAAGGCTGAGTGGCCAATGGCTTCCAGTGGTCTACCTGTCTCTAATCCCCAGGTAGAGGTTGTGTACATGTGCCACCATTCCAAAATGATTATTTGAGTTCTGGAATAGGAACTCAGATGTTTGTGTTCCCAGAGCAAGCACTTTACAGACTGAGGCGTCTCTCACTAGCCCCTATCCACATAGTTCCAAATTAACTCATAGAGAAGACATATCTTGTGTAATGTAAGCACTCCAGTTGGTTAGACCCTCTCTTCCACCTCTGTGGCCACCTCTTCTGCTTTCTGGGGTAGCTCAAGCCTTGGTACACTCAAAGAACACCCAGAAAACATCTACCAAACAGGACACAAAACTCAGGGATTAAAACACTCCATTCCCACTCATACCAGGAGGTCAGGAGCACTCAACTACTATACAATTTACAAATAACTCCTCCAAACAGAAGCCCTGCACACACATAGACCTTGCTGAGATGTTGGTATGAAACTAAGGGATGCGTGTTGGAATGACTTCAGAGCCAGGCAATGCTATAATCAGGAACTGAATTTCCTGAAGCTCTTTCTTTATTCCCATAATTTGATTGCACATAAATCAATTTTGATTAGACTCAAAAATTACTGAACATGCACCTCAATGAGCTGTCAAGTATTATCTGATAATGCAAACTTTACATGGGATCGGAGTTAATTTCTACCTAGAGCCAATGTTCGAATCCCCAACAACAATGGCAGACATCATTAAATGCTGCAAATGGAGAAACATAATTAAATTAGCTGATAATCATCATTCTCCTTCCAGAGAGGCTCCAATTTAATGCACTTGCAAATGTAATGAGGCTCGCCAGATTGAATAATATGGTGGAAATAACAGAAACAAGATTACATTAATTGAAAGAGATACTGATAAGGCAGGTTGTTCTACAAATTTAGGGGTGGGTGAAAGACCACAAAGTCTTGAAAAATCATGATGAAACTGGCTTCCATCATAGTTAGAGAGGATTTGGAAAACATTAGAAAAGGAAACAGAAGTAGAGGAGGAGGAAAAGAAGGAACAGAGAGAAGGGAATAGAAGAAGTAGGAGGGAGGAAGAAGAAGTGACCAGGAAGAATAGGAAGAAAAGAATTAGAGGAGGAAGAAGAGGAAGACAGAAGGCAAGAGAGAATGAGTGAGCTTGAGAGATAGTTAAAGCAACAGTGTTTTCTCAAGTTTCATAGTGAGCTGCTACATCCCAGATACCCAACATCTCTATCCTATTTTAGGATTGAAGATCCAGCAACAGACTGACCACCACCATACTCAGGATATCTACCCACTCTCAATGTGTTCATTCTATTGCTGGCAGGTGTGATCAACTGCTGAGGTCACAGGAATGGGGAAAATAATGTTATTTTTCAGGTCTGTCTGATCTCAATTGGCTTTGACTCTCAAGCTTCTCACTTTCTCATTCGACATAACCACAATCAGATACGTGATGGTGCAACTGTTTGCGGTCGGTCTCCTCCGCCGTCCTCCACTAGGATGTAACTTCTGGGAAAACAAAGCAAGTCTTTATGGACTTACATGGCTGCCATGCGTAGTGTATACTTGTTAGCATCTATTAAATAGACAGAAGAATGACTGAAGATTATCTTTTGGGATTTGAGATAGGGTCACGGAAGGAGAACACAACTTTCTTCTACTATCTTGGTTCTTTTGTCAACTCTAGGACTTTTCAGTGACCTCAAGAAATGACCCCAAACTCAACAAAGTCAGTGCACCAATTGAGTCCTTTCAAATACTGCAGCTACTTTCAAAGGCCATTTGGAAGGGCTGGCAGAGATGAGGACATAAGTTCAAACCCTCAGAACCCACAGACAGCCAAATGCAGTAGCACACATCTCTAAACCCAATTCTGCTATAAGATAGGACGTGGAGACAGAAGAAGACCCAGAAGCTTGTTGGGCAGTGTCTTAGTTAGGGTTTCTATTCCTGCACAAACATCATGACCAAGATGCAAGTTGGGGAGGAAAGGGTTTATTGAGCTTACACTTCCATGCTGCTGTTCATCACCAAAGGAAGTCAGGACTGGAACTCAAGCAAGTCATGAAGCAGGAGCTGATGCAGAGGCCATGGAGGAATGTAACTTACTGGCTTCCTTGCCTCTCCTGGCTTGATCAACTTTCTTTCTTATAGAGCCCAAGACCACCAGCCCACAGATGGTACTACCCACAAGGGGCCCTCCCCCTTGATCACTAATTGAGAAAATGCCTTACAGCTGGATCTCAGGGAGGCATTTTCTCAACTGAAACTCCTTTCTCTGTGATAACTCCAGCTTGTGCGAAGTTGACACAAAGCCAGACAGTATAGGCAGCTAGTCCAGAACTCACAGCAGTGTACAGAAGACCCAATCTCAAACAAGGTTGCAAGATGAAAAACACCAGCTGAGGCTGTCCTCCAACCTTTACATGCAAGCTGTGGTAAGAATATACCTGTACATTTACACACACACACACACACACACACACACACACACACACACACACATACACACACACACATGAAACTTCACTCCAGGGTAATATGCTTTCAAATTTGCCTACAAACAAAAGTGTCTGCCTTTAAACCCTTCCTCCCTTTCCTGTGATGAACAGTCGGGGCAATGGTTGGCAGAGACAAATAGGAATGAACATCTCTCCTTGCTTGGAGACACCCCAACCTGAGAAGGCCATAGACTCATCATCACAAACCCTGAAATTGTAATATTTGCACTGACCATGTCAGCCAGGTCTCATTCCTGAAGGCAGGAGACACAAGTTATCTGAAGCGTCTGCCCCCTCCCTGGCTGTCTCATGCATGCTATTGCTGTCCAGATAAATGCCATATGTACATGTTAAGTGTCTAGAGTGCATTTTAATTGAATGCAAGAGACCCTCTTGGGGCCCTTTCCTGTCACTGCCTATGGATATCTTTAAATCCAGAGGAAAGAACCAAGCCTTTCCCAGCACTGAGCTCTGCAGTGCAAATCATCCCCTTGCATCCTGTGCTGTGTTCAAGCCAGACAGCTTCACTTTTGTTGAAGGATGCACTCATTGTTTGTCTACACAGAGGATGGAAGCAAGAATAACAACACTGTACAAAGCAGTGGTCTCATAGACAGAAGCTAGACACAGTGGCACACAGGTTGACCAACCACAGTGTGGAGGAAAGAAACAGCACTTCTGGGAGTCACTCAGAGGCACCTAAGAAAACCAGTTTGTTGTGTGAAAAGCTTTAATTTCTCTGTTGCAGCTTCTTTTAGATATCCTTAGACTTCCAAGCCTTCTACCCTTATCTGTATCCTGGTCACCCTCTCAAGGGGACATTCCCTAACCTTCTTCCAATAAGAGGTCACTGAGCTCTAATCTTCTCTAACTATTGCTTTGTCCCATTCCCTTAAGTTGACATGAACTATTCATACCATGTTTGTCACCTCCCACCACTTGATGTTCACGATAGGCTTCTTGACAGTCAGTACAAACCATGTTTATAACCTACACCATCTCATCTTCAGCACCAACGCACCACTCAGAGCCTGTAGTAAATACTTTGGATTATGTCACACTTCCCAGATGGACAGTCATCCCCTTCACAAGTCACTGTCTCTGTTTTCTTGAAAAAGAACACTTATCACCTCTGTAGTAGACTCTGTAAAGCAAAGACCAGGTTCGATTCTAGTTTCTAGGCATACATGGCTTCCTGACATCAATGTATTTTCCAAGTGGAAACTTACACTGACAGTTGCTGGATCTCTTATCCTGACATCCACCAACTCCTTCAAGGTAGGAATGAGTACTTTAAATGCTATATGAAAGTCATGGATGTAGCAAAGTAATCAACATACATTTCCTTCGAAGGATCAGAGATCATGAATCTGGACTCTGTGGTCCCTGGTGCAAAACTCAACAGTGCTGCCATTGCAACTACAAACAATGTGAATAAGTGAATGTAGCTATGTCCCAATAAAACTGAATCTACATCAGCAGCCATAGGCCAGAGGGGATGCCAGATATATAGTCTGCTTTGCCTGGCATATGCTCATCTCAGCATTAGTCAGAATGTTCTGCTTCTTGCAAAGTGTCAAGAAATGCCATTAGGATGGCACTGATCATAATCTCTCTCCAATGACAAGAAGTCTTGAAAATTGATTTTAGTTATAGTTAGTTGCTGAGGTTATTATGTGGAATTTATCTTGAGAATTTGATCTCTCCTATTTCTTTTTTTATTCAGATAGCATCTGAGTGCCCCAAATACCTTTGTTTACACTTATGCTACATTTCCCAGAATTCTGTAGACACAGATTTATCCACGATAAGTTCTCAACAATGAAACATAACTGAAGATGTACATTTGCCCTCTTCCGTGCACTGGATACTGGCTGCAAAATGATGATGACAGCAGTAGTGGTGATGATGATGATAGGGGTGGTGGTGGGATGATGGTGGGGATGATGGTGGGGATGATGGTGGGGATGATGGTGATGGTCATGGGATGACTTGATGATGATGATGGTGGTGGTGGTGGTGGTGGTGGTGAGCAGGCAGATGGTACTAATGACAGTTTACAATGGCAGAGATAACTGTGGGGATGAAAAGGTGAAGCGAGTCGGGTGGTTATGATGGTGACAGTGGTGGGTAGATAGCGATGGTGGTGACTGTGGTGATGATGGCAATAGTGGTAATGTTTATTATGGGAATGATGAGTGTTGTTATCAGTGATGATGTGGTGGTTGTAGTGGAGGTGGCAACGATCATGTGGCTATGTTGATTGATGTTGGTGGCTGAAATAACAATGGTGATCGTGATGGTGGTCACAGTCTGGTGGTGATAATGGTGATGGTATTGTTAAGACTAAGGAAACCTTATCCAAAGATGAGGAGAATTGTCCCTGTCACTACAGTGATGAACACCAATCTCTGATCACTATTTAACTACATGCCAAGAGTTGGAAATGTAAGGAAACACAAAATTACGAAAAATAGTGTTTCTGAAAAGAAGTTGATAATGCATTCAAAAAGTCTGGCTTGGGGCTGGAAGTGTTCTGTCCTGATCTGGTTCACAGACTCTCCTATGTAAGACCATCTAGATACTGTCCCTGAGTCCTCATGTAGACCTCATGCTAAAGCTTAGCCAGTGAAGTTAGAATATCAAGATATTGGTGCGATGGTTTCCAAATAGTTCTTCTACCTAAGTAGGAAAAAGATGGGGTGTGAGATTCATGCACTACATACAGATTAGTAACTGAGATAACTGGATTCCAGGAGCTACGTCAACTACATCTGCAAGCAGAGAACATGGCCAAGGCTCCATTCCTCTGCTATTAATGGCACAGGCACGCCAATAGATGGGAGCCTTAAATAGAACCTTCTCAAGGAGGAAAACTTGGGCACCTGCATTAAGTTTCCCATGGACAAGGAAAGGTTGATAGAAAGCATTTGGGCATTCTCTGTGAATGAATTATTTTATTTGGTTGGGAAATGAGGTCCTTTCCCATAGCTACGTTAGTGGGGAAGAACACTTCCAAGATGAATGTATTTCTGAGTTAGAAGCAGCCAACATCTCATTTAGATGGAAAATCGGGTACTGGAGAAACAACTATTTTTGCAATCTGTATTTCTTATCATGAGTTCTCATCAAGCCAAGGCAGAATTGTCACTGAAAGCCAGATCAATGGCCCTTGTCTGAAGCCTGGGTCCCATGGATCACAACGGCATACTGCTTATCTCTTTCAGTAAGCTTGTTTAGAAAGCATCACTGATAACTGGATTGTGTTTTGGGGATCCAAGCATCTATATTGTTAGGTAAGAACAACCTCAAATGTGTTGAAGGTTATCAATTCCAATCAATCTTTCAATTCCAAATGCAAAATGATTTAGAGAAAGTCTCACATCAGAGCTGATGCAATTAGTTAAGATGATATCATAATAGAGTGGGGCGGGGCCTCATTTGACTAGTGTTCTCATTATAAAATGACCTGGGAAGACAGACACAGAGGGAGAATGTGAGGTGAACATGAAGTCACATGGTCAGGATGCATTTGCTAGGAAACAAACATCAAAGTTGTGGGGAGCCAGGGGATGGTAGGAAAGAGGCTGAAGGAAGACACACCATCAGAACCACAGGGGGGAAAGGCTGCCACTGCCTTGAATTGGTTTCTCTTATTCTAAACCAACTATCTTGTGGTGTTTTCTTAAAGTAGCCACATGACCCGACAAAAATGTCTCAGGTAATCAGCTTACCTAGTCCTGATCAATATGCACCAGACTCAGCTAATCAGGTCTGCTTTCCTTCATTTTAATAATTAATTAGCAAGATGTGGTAGAGCACACCTGTAATCTGAGCACTCAGGAGACTGAGGCAGGAAGCTTGAGGCTAGCCTGATCTATACAATAAGTTTTTGTCTTGTAAAGGATACAAACAATGATATTGTCTAAAACCAGCAAATCAGGGTTGGGAATATAGTTCAGTAGGTAAAGAGCCTACTGAGCATGCATAGACCCCTGAGTTTGATTTTCAGGTTTGAGTAAAACCTGCTAAATGTCCATAATCCCTTCCCTCAGTAATGAGATAGAAGCATGACAATAATAAGTTTAAGGTCACACTTGACTACATGGAGAGTTCAAGCCTAGCCTGAGATGCATAAGACCCTATCTCAAACCAACCAACCAGTGAAGATCCCACTAGAGGCTGTGGTGGCTCAATATGCTTGGCCCACGGTAAGCGGCACTACTGGGAGGCATGGCCTTGTTGGAATGTGTGTGTGTGTGTGTGTGTGTGTGTGTGTGTGTGTGTGTGTGTGTGTGTGTCCTTGTTGGAGGAATTGTGTCACTGTGTAGGTGGGCTTTGAGTCAAGCTCCACCTACTGCAGAAGATAGAACCTCGTCCTGGCTGCCTGTGGAAGCCAGTCTCCTTCAAGATGTAGACTTCTCAGCTCCTTCTCCAACACTGTGCTGCCTACAACCTGTCATGCTTCCTGCCATGAGGATAATGAGCGAAACCTCTGAAACTGAAAGTCAGCCACAATTAAATGTTTGCCTTTATAAGAGTTGCCTTGGTCATGGTGTCTCTTCACAGCAATAAAATCCTATCTAAGATAGTACCCAGGATACACATATATACACCTCTTCATGATAAATTCTCAATGATGTCAATTACTGACTCATGATATTGAGGTGGTTAGAATTCAGGAATCCAAATGAACACACTGCTCATACTCGACACAATCTGTGCATCTTAGCCTGTCATTACCTACTGCACATATGCTTATGGTGCAGGGATGTGAAAGTATCCAAAATCATAATTATTTCTCTCTTTGACTTTTAAAGAACATTTCTTTATTTTGCCTGTGGGTATTTATGCATGCCTACACCTAGTATGTGTGGTGCTCTCCACTGTGTCTCCTTACCAATGGAAGAGGGAGTCACATCTCTTCCTCCACTTTGTGGCTCTCAGGGATCACACTCAGTTCTCAGGCTTTTCAGTTGGCCCCTTTACCCATGGAGCCACCGCACGTGTCCCAGTTTATTATGAGAAAAAATATTCTCTGAAGAGATATTTCTGGAGAAATGCTGTTTCCTGAGGAAGTGAATCTTTCTCTTGAGTCTCCAAAACATTGTTTCTACGTTATAGAATCCCATACAATAAAGGGACTTACTCTGTAAAAAAGAAAATTTCATCTAAAATTTATCTCCAAAGGAAGAACTCTAATTAGGTGTGTGTGTGTGTGTGTGTGTGTGTGTGCGTGCAAGTGCATGGAGAGGTTGGGCATATGTGTGCATGTGAGGGCTGAGGGCAAAAGCTACACTTGGGTGGTATTTCTCAGGAACCCTCCACTTTGTTTTGCACTCAGAGCCTCTCACTAACCTTTAATTCGGGGATTAGGCTATGCTTACTGGTCAACAGACCTCCATGTTTCTGCCTCTCCGCACTGGAATTACAAAGATGAATCAGATTTTATTTACATAGGCTCTGGAGGTAAGCATCTTACCCTCTGGGATGTCTCCTTAGCCTGGTAACCATCAAAAAATATCATTATCTACTTATCACACTATCAAACATGAACTAAACCATTCTTCATCTTGCTCATTGCACTCAAGGCAACATGAACATCTTCACACAGTGGAACTAGGTTTACATCTAATTCTGTTGAAAACCATCTAACACCACACAGCATGCTTTAAAGATGTCATGTTGTGTATACCAAACATGAGAACTGTTTAGTACAGTTGTCACTGTGTAGAAAACACAGTACTTCTATTTGTAGCTGCTTAAGCTTTTGCAGTGAAAGACATTACAGCAGAACTGTGGTCTGAAGTTACAGATTTCATCAATGCACTTAGACACTGGCTAGTTTGTGAGTGTGTGTGTGTCTGTGTGTGTGTGTGTGTGTGTGTGTGTGTGTGTGTGTATGTGTGTGTTCCAGACCTTCCCCCATTCTGGCCATTCAAATCACTCACACATCATCTTTCCCAAGATGATTTTTGAAGCACATTCTTTTCCAAACTGAAAATCCATTTGCAAAGATGATAGGAGAATACAGAGGAGAGAAGCTCTCGGTGGGAAGGCTGCTCAGACGCTGCCGCTGATGGCTGTCGTGGGGACCCACACAGCAAGCATTGTGTGTGTAGATCAAGGCACACACACTGCCAGTGTGAAGAACTAATCAGGTCTGACAGATCCTATGCCCTGGTATTCAACACGTGGATGCCAAACACACCCAGAAGCTGAGGCCTGCACCTGCCTCAGTCACTTGGCTCCTGATATTGCCAATGGGGGCTTTGTCTAATTGAGTTCAGTAATCTTGATCTTCAGCTTTTTTTTTTTTTTTTTAGGTTTTTTGAGACAGAGTTTCTCTGTGTAGCCCTGGCTGTTGTCCTGGAACTCACTCTGTAGAACAGGCTGGCCTCGAACTCAGAAATCCACCTGCCTCTGCCTCCTGATCTTCAGCTTCGAAGAGACAGTTTCCTAGGACAAATAAACATCTTAAACACTCAGGAAACTAACTGCCGTGGCCATACTGAGAGCTAACCATCAACTGTCCTGTACCATAGTGTCAGCTGAGACAGTGTATGGCTAACACTTAACAGGAGTCCATGATTAATTCGAGATTTGCCCTTGCTCATATTTATGCCTGCTATGGAATGTATTTTTGCATGATATATGTGTATGCTTATGCATGCTATGTGCATGTAATCGTGCATGTGTGTGTACTTGGTGTTTGGGGGAGCAGAAGGAGAGTTTCTTCTATTAAATATGCATAATGGGGTAATGGGGGATTAGCTTGAATGTAGAGAGCTGGCCCAGCATGCACAAAGCCTGGGTTCCACTCCTAACACTGCATAAACTTGGTGGTTTCTGCCTGTAAGCCTAGTCCATGGAGGATGCAGGCAGAAAGATCAACGATTCAAAGTGATTCTTGTTACTACATACTGAGTTCAAGGGCAGACTGGCTACACAAGCCCCTGGGTAAAAATAACAATTATAGTAATAAAAATGTCCAGTAACTGGAGAACAGTACCTTGACTACAGATAATTGACTCAAATGCCTCCTGGATGAGTAAGCACATTATCTTATTTTGTATACATTGATTTCTGGGTGTGTATATGCACATCTGCACGTCACATGTGAACATACATGGCAGCTGACATCAGGATGTTGCCTCCGATTTCTTTTCCATCATTTTTATTGAGACAAGGTCTCTCACTGAAGCCAGAGCTTACAATTCTGGCTAGACTGACTGGCCAGCAAGTCCCCCAGAATCCACAGGCTCCAGGGTGATAGCACACTTGATGCTTTACCTGAGCCCTATGAATCTGTACTCAGACCTCCAACATTCACACAGCAGGAATTTTACCACAGAGTCATCTCATCAGCAGCCATTTGTCTGATGGTGACAACATTAAGCCTGGAGGTGAAGTACAAACCATTACAATTTCAAGCCATCTATCCTAGAAGAAATGTGTGATGCTAAGCATTAGAAAGGAAAAGGACAACGATGGGAAGGCCATCTTCAAAGCACAGAGGACTAGGCACAGCGCTGTCCACACACACACACTGTGGAGCATTAGTAAGTCTGGAAAATAAAGTGACATCTGCTATAATGTGGATGAAGCTTTGAGATATCTCGCAAGTGAAAAATATATACTATATATGAAGTATATGCAGACACACAGGACATGACCACAAACAAGGGGTATTTGGAGCAGTCTGAGCCATGAAGATGAGGCTGGTGAGACTTGAGGAAGGAGCAAGGACTAGGGAGCAGCAGGGGGCTAGTCTAGTGAGTGAGTCACCAACGTTCTACCTACAGGGCTGCAATGATACAGTTCTGTTGTTTGGAGTTTTGGGGAGTGTCTTCCTCAGGGTTTCTGTTCCTGCACAAACATCATGACCAAGATGCAAGTTGGGGAGGAAAGGGTTTATTGAGCTTACTCTTCCATGCTGCTGTTCATCACTAAAGGAAGTCAGGACTGGAACTCAGGCAGGTCAGGAAGCAGGAGCTGATGCAGAGGCCATGGAGGGATGTAACTTACTGGCTTGCTTGCTTCTCCTGGCTTGCTCAGCCTGCTTTCTTATAGAGCCCAAGACTACCAGCCCACAGATGGTACCACTCACAAGGGGCCCTCTCCCCTTGATCACGAATTGAGAAAATGCCTTACTGCATTTCGTGGATCTCGTGGAGGCATTTTCTCAATTGAACCCCCTTTCTCTGTGATAACTCCAGTTTGTGTAAAGTTGACACACAAAACTAGCCAGTACGGGGAGTATGGGAATTAATGACAAAACAACCAACAGATGCATGTAAGAACTGCTCGCCTTATTTTGCATACAAGGAAACTAATGGATCTAAAAGTGCCTCAAACCAGCAAACAATATCACCAAGACTGAGACCAGTCACTCTGGTGTAACCAGTTGTTCCCATTTCCCAGGGGCATCACTTGGACACGTGTGTGCCTTCACTTATAAATCAATGGTTCACTGGCGTACGTTGATGCCCTAGAAATAATTTGTAGTAGTATCAATGACATCCGAATCACAGTTGAGAAAGATGGTCATTGAATAAATAGCTCTGGGTCAACCCCTGTCCCCCCAAAGTAGGAGCCCAGAAGGAAGCCATTGAAGAGAAGTCTTTAAGACTGTGATAAAGTTGCTGAGCTTCCACAGTTGATGACTTCTGGAAGGGGTGTGGTGGGGGAGGGACTCAGTTTCCTTTAAAAGGCTGGCCACTGGGAATTTGACCATGTTCCAGTGAATACATGCGAAGCACAAATTGGACTTGTGGGTGTTTTCATTTTCTTCCTTGGGGGAAAGGGCTAGGGAGGGGTCACAAGTGTGGGGTAGGGGCATATCTGGGATGACTTAGAAGTGAGTATGATCGAGGTGCATTATATAAAATTCCCAAATAATCAAAATATGTTGAAAATAATTTGAGCAAAAGAGATTATCTGGAAATGACACGTTTAATGGGCTGGTGAGATGACTCAGTAGATAAGGCTGCCGGCTACCAAGCCAGATGACCTAAGTAAGATCCTGAGAACCCACACGATTGAGGAAGAGAACTGACTCCGAGAGCTTTGGAACCCCACGCAAGCATTCATCCCGTAGTGAAGCACATAAAATCACTCACATAAACTCAAGGAAGATTTAGTGGTAAGAGATGCAGACTGTAGGTGTCAGGGAGTTTCTGGCATTTTCCAGACACATTCTCATTAATTCCTTTCATAATTCCATTCACTAAAGTATGTATTATTTGGTTGGGGGGATGGGAAAAGGAATCAGGGGCAGAGCATCATGTAGTTCAAGCTGGCCTGCAACTCTTTAGCTATCCCAGGTTCATGGTGGTCCTCCTGCCTCAGCCTTCCAAGCACGGAGATTTCTCTTATACAGCACCTAGGCTCACTCTGAAGATTATTTTTCAGCGTTGGGACAGTTAGAAACTGAGCCTCCTGGTGGTAAAGGCAGCGCAAAGGTCCTGGGTGAGCTTTTCTCAGTCTCCAAGGTGCCCCACACTGTTAAACTGTCAGCTGCCAATTCCAGAAGCAGAATGTTTGCGGACAACAAAACTGACAAAGCTGAATAAAGGTTCAAGATGTGTGAAGCATTCGCTCCTTACTTGTGGATTATGTATTAGCAGGGGGGCCATGGTCATCTGTGCTCCTTGGTGTTGCCATCGTATTCTGGAGTCATTTAACTATGTGGGAAGACCATAAAAGGCTGAAATAGTCCAGTTCTTGAATATGCACAGAGAGGAGCAGGAACAAAGAAAGGGAAGAAGAGAGGTAGGTGGCAGATAGAGGAAGAAGCACATAAAGATAAATAAGGGAACTGAGGCTGAGCTATTAGGATTTACAAACGGAATGGCTTCTGTGTGTGTCAGAGAGAGAGAGAGAGAGAGCCATACAGAGAGAGGAAGAGAGAGAGGGGGAACACAGTGAGAAATGGTTTGGTCATTATAACATTCACAGAGATAAAACATTGTGTTCTAATGCTTCAGTTTTAAAAATTCTAGACTTTTTCTTCTCCGTTAGCCCTAATAACTTAAATTAAGACGTCCTTAGAAAACTCAAATCCATTCCCACATCATCCTCGAGTTGCCGGACACCAGTAGCCAGATGACCAATTCTCCTGGGAACTTGTTAAAAACTCAGATTTCCAAGTTCCCTTGGAGGCATTGTTACTGAGAAAGGCTTAGGAGATAATGAGCTGGGGACATTTAAAAATGTGGGGACATTTAAAAATGTGCATCTGGAGTTTGAGGTGTGGAATCCTGGGTCCGTGAAGATAAATCGAGCCTGCGCTGGGGAGGTGGCCCGGTCATTCCAGTCGTGGCTGGACAAGCACTGGACTCCAGTTCATCCCTCGAATGCCTGCATAAAGTTAAGCATGGTGACACACCAGTAATCCCAGCCCTGGGGAAGGAAGAGCAAAGAGCCCGGTGATCACTGGCCAGCCCCACCCCCTCAATGCAGAACTAATTCCTATAAAATAATTCAGGGACACGTGAACCCACTGCCTTCAGTTGTATGCCCACTAGTGTCTCTATGCTGGGTTATCTTTTGTCAGCTTGATACAATCATAGTCATATTTAGGAAGAGGGACTTTAGGTAAGAAAAGGCCACCATCCAATTGCCTGTAGCCAAGCCCATGGAGAATGGTCTTAATTAGTGACTGATGTGGGAAAGTCCAGCCCCCTGTGCCTGCTGTCACCCCTGGGCTCCTGGTCCTGGTCTATATAAGAAAGTAGGGTGCATAAACCATGAGCAGCAAGCAGCTAGGCAGCACACCTCTGTGGATTCTGCCTCACTCCTGACTCCAGATTCCTGTCCTGAATTTCTCCTACAACTCCCTTCATGATGGACAACAACTATAAACTGAAATAAGTTGATTTTAGTTATAGTGTTTTATCACAACAATAGAAAGAAAATGAAGAAAGCCCCAGTTCACTGCCACAGTGTGACCAAAGGATCACACAGTAAATGCAGGAGCTGTGAACTGGGGAAAGAGACAGCCTGGGGGGGGGGGGGTGGCAGAGCTGGTTAAGAAGATAAGACAGGTTGGGGAGATAGAGTACCTGGAATGCATTAAATATATGTATGATACTGTCAATGAACTAAATTGTAAAAGTAAAAATTTTGAAAGCTGCGGAGGTGCAAGCACTTCCCCCAGTCGGCCCACTTGCTCCAGAGAAGTGAGAAATCACAAAGTTTATGGTCAACACTTTATGAAGGGAACACCTGGCAAATGGAATTCAAGGGACATCTGTCAGCATCTATAAAACAAACAAACAGCAGGACCTGGAGCAGGAAATGCAGCCAAGTTTCCAGATGTTAACTCTAAAACCAGACCTGTCTTTATACCCAGAAACCACATCCCAGCTGTCCTCATCTAAGGGAGAATGGTGGCAGAGTGGGACCCTGCTGTCACCACCAGCATAGCCCCCTGAAATCTTGTCTGTATGCTACCCTCCCTCCCCCCAGAGCCTCACCTATCCTGATTCCCAGTACCCAACCATGGGAGATGTGTGCATTCTCTTTGGAGGGGGACTAGAACACTGCTTATCTGGGTTATTTGTTTTGATCTGTTTCTTGGGCTTGAACTCAGGGCCTAGAGCACACCACTTAAAAGTTCTATCATGTAGCTATAGCGCCAGCCTAGCACTGAGGTTTTTTAAGAGTTATCTGGGTGATTCTGACATATGCAGGTTTGGTTATATAGATACAAGAGTAACCAGGCTCACATGGAATGCACACACAGGTCTTTTCCTTTGCAGGACACAGCAGCCAGATTTATCAGCAGACTAATCTCAACATTTAAAGCAGAGCTATCATATAAGATTATATCTGGTGTGGGGGCGGTCAGGTAAAATTCTTGCAACCTGTGCTTCATTCCCAGAGGCTGCCCTGACCTTTCAGTCATTCTTTCACACCAGGCTCTTGCTTCTAAGACTCTGAGTCCAAGTTTTGAGCATCCTGTCCTTAATCAAAGTCAAGATCCAGACCCAAGTCACGGCCCCTCTGCAGAACAGGGAAAGAATGATTCAACAGATTTGCCATGGTGATGGTTTGCCATGGTGACGGCGATCCCCCCACGTGTAGCTCTGTACTGTATCACTTATGTAACTTTGCTTTGAGGATATGGGAAATGGTGTGACGTGATGAGGGCACACTGGCAGAAATTAATGAAATCATTATTCTTCCTTTTAGTAATCTACTGATGACAAGCAGCAGTGATGAGTGCTCTAGCTGAGGCATGATGATTCCAGTTTGCAGCTGTGTATTGCTGCCCGTCCATCCGAGGGGTGCAGAAAGTGGTCTTAACTGCTCCTGAGAAATGTGGGCTCCTCTTGCCTCTTTCTAAGATGCAACAAAAGCAACAGAAAACCACAGAAGGGATTAAGCCAGGACTGGAAAAGCCAAGCTCAGTGCACGCCTCACAAGCATGAGGATTTGAGTTCAACCCCCAGAACCTATGTAAAATTTGGGCATGGTGGTGCATGCCTAATCCTAGTGTTGAGGGGATAGAGACAGGATCCCTGGAGATCACTGGTCAGGTCCAGCCAGTCTTGCATAATTGGGGAGCTCCAGATTCTGGTGAGAGACCCTATCACAAAACTCATGGTCTATAGCATTTAAAGAATGCACATGAGCTGATTGCACCTCAGTGGATACCAAGATATGTTGCAAAAAAGCCAGGCAAAAGTAGGCAAAAGGAGACTTCTCCAAGGCTCCTAATTCCATCGCTGGGCAGCGTTCATGTTCATTTCTCTACAGAAAACATGAAATATGTTAAATACGTTAAGGAAGCTGGGGGCCGAGCTCATGTGGCCCAGTGCTTGAGTAGTAAGGATGAAGTCCTGGCCTCAGTCCTCAGTAATACATAAAACTGTCTGTAGTGGTGCAGAGCTGCAATACCAAGTATAGGGAAGAGGAGGCAAGATGATAAGTCCAAAGTCATCCTCAGCTACATAGAGAACCTCAAAAGGAAAGGAGCGTGAGAAGGGGAAAGGAGAGGCAGGAGCAAGAGAGGAAAGAGGACCTGGGAGTCTGGGGGAGAGAAGGAGGAAGTGATGGGTAGAGAGGAGGGGAGGGTGATAGAGGGTGGGGAGAAAAGGAGGGCAAAAGAAAATATACAAATGGCCAGAAAGCACTGTAGGAAATGAATAATGCAGAGAAAGGGGGGAAATGAATCCATTCCTTCTTCATGCTAGGCTTGGTCATTTTGCTTCGGTCCTTGATCCCCTGGCCAACGTAACAGAAAGGAAGGGTTACCTATTTCAATGAGGTTGAAGTGAAGGATTTGGCAGCATTACCATGGGGATACCACTGCTATCTAAGACTCATACTGTGGCTCCCCCTCCTCTCTTCATCCTCCTCCATCCTTCATCTGTATTATAGGACAAATGTGGGAAGAAAGCAGACTCCTTTAGTCAGGTCCAACCCAGCCTTACCTTTTTCCTTTTATGATTCTTCTTTTCACAAATGTATCTGGGAAAATAAGTCATGATGGAGTCTTTCCTACAGACCTGACCTGCTTTCATCTCTGTGCATAGCTGAGGTCCAGAGGGACCTTGTTCTAAGAACTAGGGTTGGGGATGGGGGGAGGGGAGAAAGAAAACTTCCTGCCTCTAATGTGAGCTGACTTGAGAGACAAGTGTGGGCAATGGGCAGTAGAGTGTGTCTCTATCCTGTATCATTCCTTGTATGCAGAGTTCTGTTGTGGTTCTAATAGAAGAGGTCAAAGGTAAAGGTCCCCTTAGGGTTCCTTTGCAGTCTAGCTATGCTATTATCATGGTTAGTTTCAATTGTAAACTTGGCACAATGTAGAATCATCAGTGTAGAGAGACTCAAGGAAGGAAGAAAGGAAGGAAGGAAGGAAGGAAGGAAGGAAGGAAGGAAGGAAGGAAGGAAGGAAGGAAGGAAGGAAGGAAGGAAGGAAGACCCACCTTCCTGAACATGGTGGTATGATTTCATGGGCTGAGGCATGAACTGTGTAAGACTGAAATGAAAGTGAGCTGCGAACTAAAGCACACATGTGTTCATTGGATTTTCTCTGCTCTTGACCTTGCATGTGACAGGACTGGCTGCTTCAAGCCCCTGCCTTATCATCCCCACAGTGATGGACTGTACCTGGAATTGGGCAATAAAGTATAATCTTTCTTCCTTAAGATGCTCTTTCACAGCTTTCTTTCTTTCTTTCTTTCTTTCTTTCTTTCTTTCTTTCTTTCTTTCTTTCTTTTTTCTTTCTTTCTCACAGCAAGAGAAATGAAACTCAAGACAGGCACCTACAAAGCAATGTCCACTGAAATAATGACCAAGTGAATAAGAAGTGTCCACGAAACCTCACTAGACATGTAGCCCTTAAGTAGCTCAAAAGCTGCAGGCTTATCTCTCAGGTTAGAGCCAAGCTGGAATCATACACTGGCTCAATTAGTCACTCAGCAAAAAGAAAAGACTCTTCTATTTCACGATCTTTAAAAAAAAAATCCCAAATTGGGTATCTAATTCCTTTCTATTCTTCAATTTAAAACACAAAAGCCTTAGAATTGGGTGAAAGGGGTTATTTAAATCCCCGAGCTGTTGCTACTCTCTGATTTCTGGTTTGACACAAAAGTTTTAAAGTGTTTTCTTCTTTCATTTCTCTGCCTTCGGTGCCCTTTCTGCAGGGAGCAAACACAGTTCTGGCTGTAATCACATTTAAGGGGCTGTTTTCCTCCCAGTCTTTAGATTCCGGGCATCCTTTGAGCCACTTTGTTTAGTCGGTATTAGCAAGGTTTTACAGATCTGATTCCCCAGCTAATATCCCCAGGTATAATTCACAGGGGCAGCAGTTTAGTGCCATTTAAAGAATTTTCTCTCTCTCTTTTCTTACACTGCCCATGTCCTTGATCCACATAAAAGAATATAATCCTGCTTGTTCCTTATATTGTGTGTCCAAGAGGACAAATGTTTTGTAACGAGGCTGTTTACTAAGCACTGTGTCCGTAAACTTGTAATTCAGCCAGACCAAGATATTTAGGTGGATTCAGATTTATCCCTTCGTTGTTTCAGTCCGCTTCCCCTAGAGCTGATGACAGGTTTAGAAGTCATATTAGCTGTCCTTTGAAGTAAATTACATCTTGTAATCACGGCACCGTTCATCACTGGCCGGAGCAGTTATCAGCTGAAAGAAATAAAGGGTTTGGAGACTGTGCTATCTGTTTCTTTTCAGGAAGCCAGAAGCCCTCTATCAACACAAGGGTGCAGAACGAGAGGCCGTCTTTTGAAAGCTATAATAAGACATGATTGTAACGGCTCATGTGAGGGGCTGCTTTGGGACCGCCTGGCAGCCAGTGGTTCAGCAGGAACAGGATGCAGCAGGCAAAGGGGGCGGCAGTGGTGGAGGAGGGTCAGGTAGCAAGGAGGGAAACAGGAGCTCCCATGATTCTATCTGGCAAATGTCATGTTCATTGGCACCATTGAACACTTTTGTGTGGATATGCATATGTGTACATATATTTACGTGTGTGTGGGGGTGTGTGTGTGTGTGTGTGTGTAGACCAGAAAACCAAACCAACCTCCAATTCGTTCCTCAGGTACCTGTCAGCCAAGTAAGCAAGGGCAGCTAGTAGGGGAACTCCAGGATCCCTCTTCTCATAAATCTCAAGCTCTCCCCCAGTAGACACTGCTGGCTTAAACAGGGGTTATGGTAAGGGAACTCAGGGCCTGTCATTTCCATAGCAAGCGCTTCACAGATAGAGTCATCTCCCCAGCCAGAGTCCCAGTCATTTTAAGGAAACATTTAAGAGGAAAAATCTTTAGAGATCATATCCTATGAGCTTAGATGGTGGACCATGTAAGAGCTAAGGAAAGCAAGCTGGAGCCCTGGTCTCCATGCATAGGCAAATGCACCCATGCAAACACACACACACACACACACACACACACACACACACACACACACACACACACAAACATGAAAGAGTTGAACTTAAAACGAAAGGGAAATGATGCCAGAGAGGCAGTGAGTAGATTGTTAACCTCCGTTCTCAACTTACTCCATTAACCCTGCAAGGCTGTGAAGATGCTTGCTGTGGTCTTGGGACATCTTGGGACATCTTACAAGTGTTAGCCCACTGAGCACTTATAGCCCCAGATACTGCGCACCTTTGATAATTTCATTTGCAAAAACAATAACCCTGAGAAGTGGACAAGGCTTAATACACTTTCTTGTCCAGCTTTGGAGAAGCATCAAGCAGCTGGGATTTGGACCAAAAGAGTCTGATCCCCTCCAGACCCCTCTCTTAATCACTCTACCACATGGTCACTGAATAGAACTATTGAGCATGGTCGGGAGATACAGCGTAGGTGTATCGGTTTACACAGGAGAAAACCATCTAAGTCCAAGCAGGTAAGGCATGCTGGGTTTCTGTTACTGGACTGAAAACTGCAGTCCCTTACAACTTCTGAGATATGCCTGAATCTTCTAGACATGTCAGTCAGCTTGTCGAAGTGGTTCCTTGTTATTCAGCTGCGCAGGGGATGTTGAGGTAGGGAAGTTAGCTCTCAGCATACCTTAACTGGTGGATAGAAGTAGTCTGGGGCCACAAGGTATTGGGATGGTCCATCACTAGTTCCCAGTTATTAATGTCAAATTCAGTCTCTAAAAGAATGTTATTGTCACCTGCCTATGAGTTTCTGAAACCTGAGCATAAGAGAATCCTTGGACTGCACCATGAAAAGGATTCAAGTCACACAAATCCACTTTACTTAAGTCTATGCAGAACAGCAATAGTGTTTTTATTGATGTCCATGTTTCCCACAATGCTCAGGAATATATTTGATGTGTGCAGTGGAGGTATTTGACCGACAGAAGTTAATTTCAACCAAAAGCTCATGGCAGAGTATTTAAGAAATACTCCAGGGCCTTCCCCAGAGAGAACCAGTCTCATCATGTTTGCATGGTTAATGGCTTTACATTCTTTCTCGATCTTATGTTTTCAATTATTTCTTTTGTCACTAAATATTCTTAAAACCATGGCTTGTAATAATAATGGTTAGTAATATTGCATAATATGTATGTTGTCATATATTATTATTGCTGCTACTACTACTACTGTCACCAAGTCCTCTTATAAGTGGCTGTTCTGTGTGTTCTTCAGTTCAGGCTGTCACACATAATCCCGGGCATGTTGCCTTCTTACTTTGCTTCTTTTTCTTTTCTAAGGATTAATTATGGGAAGATGGCAAGAATAACAGTTTTATAATTTAGACTGTACCATTACTTGTAATAGCCAATCAATTAAAGTCTAAGTGTTTATTAGGAGGATAATGGTAGATAAATTGGGTCGGTGCATAATACAAAATAACATGCAGTCATTTGAAATACTAATTGGAAATTTATGTCCTGACAAAAATGTCTTAACATGTAACTGAATTTTTAAAGCGTTCAATAAACAGGGAGATTCTGAAGACATGTGAAAAGCCTAAATAAGTAAGTGCATGCATATGAGCTGCATATATGATGTACATACATGCGCACATGTGGATGATGATAAGGTTCTGAGAGCCTACCACATCTGGGTCTGGCTGAAAATGAATCTAATCTACAACGATCACAATCATAAAGACACCTACTCTGTCTTTTCTATGACAATCAGGTGGACTACAAGCCCCAGGTTGCATTGTAACCTTACGATGCTCTAAAGAATGTCAGTTCTTTCTAGCCTTCTGCACATGGCTAGTTCAATGGATTTTGCTCTCAGGAGTCTCACAACCTGGTACCCCAAAGGCCCCTGCACGTCACTTTCTAAAGTTGCAGACGATATGCATCACAGTGGAAAAGAGGCTTCTGCTGCAGCCTGTTCCATGTGTGTGCCTCTGTGTGTGGACCAGTGTGCATGTATATACAGGTGTATGTCTGTGTGTGAGTGTGCAGGAACACGGGTATATAGACAGCAGAAGGCAACTTATTTTTAGGGTGCTACCTACTTTGTTTATTGAGACAGGGTCTCTCACTAGCCTGGAACAGAGGTCATTTTTCTAGGCTAGCTAGTGGGCAAGCTCAGGGGATCGTACCTCCACACACTTAGCGCCAAGTTTACAAGTGCATGCCTGGCATCCTTAGATGGGCTCCCAGGATCAAACCCAAGTTTTCATGCCTGGATGTGTGCTTTCTTTAACCATAGGGCCTTTTAAACTGGGAGAAGCCTGTACCAGAGTTCCACCTTCCCTTCCTGGTATCTTGCCTGCTACAGCTGCCTGGCTTGTTTCAGAGACGGCTATAATAGTGAGGGGCTTTTGTTCACGAGTGGCTAATGGACAAAGAGTAAAGAAAGGCTAGGATATTTTTGGGATCATACAACAGCACAGTACAACAGTACTGCACAGGAACTGTCTGGGTGAATCCCATGCACTTACTTCCCAGGTTATACTTGTACGCTGGCATCTACGTGGAGATCAGAAAATTTTCTGTAATGAGTCATAAAAAATTGCTAAGTTACATTTAACAGAAATGATGTAAGTAAGAAAAAGAAAATAGTGCATCAATCTTAATGGCAGTTTTGTTGACAACCAGCAGCTAAGAGGAAGGTGGAAGAAAAAATAACATATATTTTTGAAATTTAGAGAAGTATTTCTAAGACATACTCTTGAGAGTTCGTTCGTTCATAAAATTGTGCCAGCAACTGCTTAGTTGAAATCTGTATGCATATGAATATGTTATGGGTATATCTTTAGGTGACCATATCTCCAAACATTTATATTTATTTACATCAGTAAATCTCAACTAGAAGTGAATTCCCCCACCAGGAGAAGAAAGGGAGAGAGAGAGAGAGAGAGAGACAGAGACAGAGAGAGACAGCAGAGAGAGGTGTTAGATGCCCTTCACTACCCACAAAGGATTCCAACCTCAACTCCGTTTTTGATAATTAAATCTGAGTCCATTAAGTAACTTCTGTGCAGCCCCCCGTAGATTTTCACTAGTTTTTAAATGACTTATAATGCATGACATAATTTAAGGTCATACAGAGAAAGCACTTGTAATGGTTTTGGGGGCTGTTAATGACAAGAAAACTAGTCTGTCTATGCTCAGCAGAAATGTATTATTATCTCAATCCATGGATGGTTTCATCTGTAGGAGCAGAATGCACAGACACAGAGCCAGGCTTCACAGAAAGAAGCAAAGAAAAAATGCTCAGAGCTCTGCTAAGATGTCCTCGGGTAGCTATCTCCCCTTGAAAGTATGCTCCATAAGACTTCAGAAAGTAAACAAAACTCATACGACTGGGAGCCTCTGCAACTTAGAAGATTCGTCTATTAACGAATGTTGCTGGGAAGATGCAGTCCACCTGCAAGGCTGCTGCATGTTCTTCAGAGAGCTCCAGCAACATAGTAACATGAGCCATTGCTGTGCCAGGGTGGCTTCTTAGTAATGCAGCTGCGTTAAGTCACCCGTGATCCTGTAAATAACCCCTCACTCATACCACTTCACATAACCACAACAAACTCAGTTGATGCACCAAGCTAGACATGGGTAAACTGGTTTTTTCAGTCTGTTGTTCATGCCCTATCTGGGATAAATATACATTTGTTCATGTATCCCAAATAAGAGACATACAACAGATATGCAAATCAAAATGCTTTATCAAAGTCAAGTATATCGCCTATGATTATCTAGGCCATGTATATATGACTATATGTGTATATATGTATGTACATGTATATGTGTGTATGTGGGTATGTGTGTATGTGTGTGTGTGTGTATGTGTGTGTGTGTATGTGTGTGTGTGTATGTGTGTGTGTGTGTGTGTGTGTGTGTGTGTGTGTGTGTGTGTGTATGTATGTATGTATGTATGTATGAACAAGTCTACTGGAAATTAAGTTGTGTTCCCAGCCCTACTTCCCCTTCTCAGGGCCCATCCTCACTGATAAGTACCCAGCTCATCCAGCCAAGTTAAATACAGTGCCAAGGGGCATGAGAACTGGAACAGAAAGGCAGTGCTCGTCCTTTGATAAAAGTGCATTTTCCCAGAAGACAATGAAAGATACCTTACATATTTAAATTATTCAAGTGATCCATACCAAATAGGAGCCTAGTGTCAAAATGGATTAAAAATGCCTGCAAAATTCAAGGATAAGAGCAGTTTTTCCAACAACTGATGCTGGTATGTAAACGGGTCTTTGCCTCACAGCCCACATGAATGGTGCATCAGTCTGTATGACAGAGTTGATACTAGAGATCTCTTAAGAGCAGAGGAAACTCTTGCAGCCTTGGACTGGACAGTTGACTCTTAATGATTTATTTATTTTTATTTTACATACATGAGTGTTTTACCTGCATGTATGAATGTGTGCTCTGTGTGACAGGACCTGAAGGCAGCCATCTTGCCGCACTGAGGAAATAGCCTTCGCATACAGAGGGGTGGGTAGCAGGAAGAGGCCTTCCTGGTGACACCATTTGAAGACTTTGGTTGGATCTTGCCATAATCTGCTTTATATACAAGACTTTGCTATCCCGTTAGTTAATGCGTTTTTCTTAAGCTGGTTCCAGCTGTATGTTTAACACTGGTGACTGAAAAATACCCAAAGATATTTTCTGGAGATAAACCATGAAAACACCAAGTGAAAACTGTATGAGATACATAGTAATGGCACTGGACAAATGCCATGGAGAGTTAATTTAGATTGGCAGTTACTTTCATGTGTGTCCATATGTGGGTATGTATGCATATGTGTACTCATATGCTTGGAAGGCACAGGTGAATTTGAGGCGTCTTCCACATCACTGTGGGTGGGAATTTGGTCTCTCACTGGACCTGCAGCTAGCTCAGTGACAGGAGAGACCGGCTGGCCAGTGGGCCACAGCAGTCATTCTGCCCTCACCTCTCCCATAAGATGACAGGTGCATAGCACCATGTCTGCTTTATTCTGTGGGTGCTGGGACTCTGAATTCAGGCCCTTCTGTTCGCACTACCAACTCAGCCATCTCTCCAACCTCTTTAGAGGCCTTCAGAATTAGACTAATTTGGTTCTGGTTTTGGTTTGTTTTGAGTTTTGAGTAACAATCTCATAAAGCATTGCAGGCCTGCCTAGAGCATTTTAGGTGTCTCATGCTGACCTGGGACTTAACAATTGTACTGACTTCTTCCCAAAGTGGAGTTCATGTCTCCGCATCTATGCATAAGAGAAGAGACCAAAGAAAGCCTGTCAAAGAGAAGAGCAGCTCCTCCCTGCTGCCTACCTGAGGGAACTGGGATCTCCAGATGCTGTGTAGTCCTTGCATAGCATATCTATATCCAGCACGTCCTCCTGACTCTAGACATCCGAATGAGTCCTCACACACATTGCTTTGGAGTCTTAAGCAAATGATTATGCATTTCCAGGTACATAGAGCTGTTTATTATTAAAACACAGCAAATATTTATTTCATAGATTCCTGTATATGATTTCAGTTGTTTGAAAAATGCATCCCACAGTTCTCACTAGAAAACTCTGTGTTCTACGTGTCAGGCTATGTTGAAACCCTTTAATTAGGAGGAGATGCGGATGCCAGGTCTTCCTCACGCTCCAGCTACACCATCACATATACATGGGTACCACCTTCCCAAGAATTTTCCATTGGCAAGCAGACTCTGATTCCAAATGCCTGGACATCACAGAAAACAAAATACAAAACATCCAAATGATGTCTGTAGCAATGGGCAGCAAGGGCAGCTCTCTTTTAACTCTCTCTGAACTATAGGAATCCGCATGATGAGGAGAGCAAGTATTTGTCATTTGGAATAATCATGCTGTTTACAGCATCATCCAGAGAGCAGAGAAAGTCAGCATCTTTGATCTAGCCAGCATTCAAGTCAGGCCTCTGCACGGCTGGTAGAGCCCCACAGAGGCATCTCGGGGAATTAGACAGGACTCTACATCACAGAGGTGAGGGCCTCCCAAGACATGTCAAGATGAAAAATGGAAGATGAAATGTCTCTTTTGAGCACAACATGAAGGAGCTATGGTCCGATTCAAAAGGAATGGAAAACAGTCACAATAAAAGCCAAGCGAAGAAGGAGGAGACAGGCTGAAAAATCTCACTGCGAGGAAAGCTCCTGGGCGCGTGCATGTGGGCAATTAAAAGGTGTGTCCACAGCTGACTGACTTTCCTGTTACTCCACCTATGTGATGCTCATGGTTTCTGATTTCCTAAGAGGACAGATGATGACCATACCTGAGAGAAGCTTAGGAACGTGCCCTAGAACACGTCCCAGTGCTCCATGCTACCTTGAAAGTCTTTCTTTCCTTGTACAGAAACAGCTGAGAATGACATTCTAACCACTGGAAATAGAAATTCAGGGAATCTGGGCCCTTCTCCATCAGGGAGAAAGTGATGCCTGCAAAACCACTACCCAGGGTCTTTGCCTGGGAGCCTGGCTGGCTTGCTCTTTTCCTAACAGCACTCTTGATATTCATTCATTTTGCTTACGGTTTCACATCTGTGTGTCTGTGTTCATACGTCTGTGTAGGTGTGTATGCGATGCGTGCCCACTGGTAGAAGATGAAGGTTAACTCTGGGCTGGGTTATCATACCTCAGGAGGCAGGCATATTTTTGTGGGAGTGGTTTGTTCTTTATTACTTCTGAGACAGGTTCTCTCACTGAACACAGGGCTCATTGACTTGGCTAGGTTAGGTGGCCAGAAGATCTCAGGAATTCTCTTGTACCTCACTTCTCAGCAGGAGGACAGCAGGCCACTATTCCTGGCTTTTTGTTTTTAAGTCCATGCTGGAGATGGGCCTTGGGTTCTCTTGATTGCACAGCAAGGACTTTACCAATTGAGCTGTCTCAGTAGACACTATTAATTCATTATTCACTGCTGAAGATTGGACCCAGTGCCTTGTACATACCAGCAGAGTGTTCTACCATGGATCCGATCCCATGGTCTTCTGATCAGTATGCTTGATTCTTCTTATCTTTTCAAGGGAATTAATTTAAGGTTACAATTACCATTCAAAGTAATGAGTGTCCTTAAGGCATTGTCATACTTGGTTTTTGGTGACCGCCCACACTGTCCCCTCTTGTCCTGCCCCTCATTCATCTCACCCTTCCCACCATGAGTAGCTCTCCTCTCACTTGTATCGCTCACATTCTAATACTATTTCTTTTGCACACTACAAAATAAAATTTTTTCTGGTTTTCAACAAAAGTCCATGATTTGAGGTCCTGCACTTTTATCTTTAGTTAAATCTGCATGGTCCAGGCAGGTGATCACTTAGAGACTGCTGGGAAACTATCTGGCCTCGTTCCTACCTCTTCATAATCCATACCATATGGCCCTGGCTGTGGTGGGAGACAATTCTTGCCAGGTGTAGGGCAGAAGGCCTGGAAGCAGCTAGGGGTGGTCACACCTTAAAGAGAAACAGCTCAAGATGCCCTTCATGTGTTCTTAGCTACTTAATATCTGAAAATTATATGTGTATTTTGATTTACCCCATGATTGTCACCTTTACTGAGTTCTGAAGCAGTGTCTCAAGGTTATTGTCCTATTTGATGGATAGATAGATGTGCCAATGTAGGTTACAGTGGCTGACATATGCAATAGGTTCACAAAACACATCAGTGGACTCTGGTTTAATTATGCTTTATTTGGAACAGACTTGTCACTCTTGAGAGTCACTTTAAAGAACGCCTTAGGACAGTGAGATGACTCAGGGGGGAAAAGGTGCTTGATACTGAGACTTTAATCTTTGGGGCCCCCAGGTGGAAGGAAAGAACCAACTCCAGCAAGTAGTCTTTTGTCCACATGTGCTCATGTGCCCTGTGGCACCCACAAATAAATGAAAAGATGAATGAATGGATGGATGAACGAACAGATAGATAGAGGGCAGATCCTCAATCTGAGGACATGGCTTAGTTAGTAGAGTAGCTACATGAACAAAGCCCATTGTTTGGCCTATGATACCACATAAGCCAGGCATGGTGACACATACCTATTATCTCAAAACTTGAGAGGCTCAGGCAGGAGAATGAAAAATGTCCAAGCTCATCCTTGGCTATAGACTCAGTTCAAAGCCAGCCTGGGCTACATGAGACCCAGCTGCCAAAACCACAACGCTTTTAATGCAGGGCTCCTGAATGTTGACTTCTTAAAGGTTGTTATTTACATTACTGATTTGTTTTTCGGCTCTCCAGCCTCTCAACTGCACTGACCAGGCTGCAGTCACCTCCCCTACCACGTTCAGCCAGCCTGATTAGCCTCTAACATTTTCCAATCCCATTATTTGTAGATTCCCCTCTTTTTTGATGAGTAAATAAAACAAGCAGGGAATGGAAAATTTATTTTGGCATCACACCAACCTAATTAAACTGCAGTTTCATTAGACTGCAGCAGGCTGCTGAAAAATAATGTAATTGACCTATTAAAAGTTACTACTTTGGTTCAGTTTTCGGAGCTGGGAGAAATTGCACTGTGATTTAAAATGCCTAGTTACCTTGACAAAACAGCCCGAGAAGGCTGGGGGGAAAACAACCAGGAGTTACAGAGGAAGGAGAAAATCCAATTAAAAAGGAGACAGGTAACAAGATGTTCTCCACAGTCACAATTACTTGAAGGAATGCAACAAAATGAAATAGGATCTAATAAAGCTTCTGTTATTTCCTTGATTGACTGAGTACTGCTCATACTCAGGGGCTGGGGTGAGCTGCTCCCCCAGAACACAACAGTGATGGGTGGAGGGGGCATTCCACCTTTATCTGCTCCCTTCTCCCTCCGTGGGGGTCAGCACATCCTGTGTTCATGCACTCCTCTCCCCGTCTCATGCCACCTGGCTCAGAGGGGGATTAATGTCCGATCTTGGTGCTATGTGTTATTCCGGACTGGCCAAATCAGAACACAGGATGCCCTGACTCCGGTGACTGATGCATTCTGGGACCAATTCCGAACCATTACTGGGACTTTGCGTGTGTTCATGCACACCTACATGCATGTGTGTGTGCATGTGCCCGTGTGTTGATGTCTGCACGTGTGAATGGAAGAAGTAGATAACAGGTGTTCTTCACTTTCTTTTGAAACAGTGTGTTTCACTGAAGCTATCTATTTCACCCAGGCTGCTTGAAAGGCCCCAAGCATCCAGGGCCTGCCTGTTTCTGTCTTGAAATGCTGGGGTTCTAGGCAAGCACACTCATATGTGACTTTTCCAAGGGAGCTGGGGATTCAAACTCCAGTCTTCTGCTCATATAGCAAATGATCTCACCCCCTAAGCCATCTTCCCGGCCCCAATTAGTGGGGCCTTTGATGAAGCAACCGGGGGGGGGGGGGAGGCTTTTCTTGTCCACCTGGTTACTGAGCAAAAGAAGAAAAAATGCCTGGCTTTCATAAGTGCACCCTCCATCTTACTGAGATATCCAGTTGAGAAAATGGGGCGGGAAGAAGGCAAGAGAAGAAAAGAGAGAGAAGATGTAATCCGGGAAGAAAGTGAGAGAAAGGTGGCAAAAGAGATGGTGCCTGGAAGAAAGAGAGCTAGAAAAAATGGAGAGGGGAAGGAAGGACCAATCTTGATTCTAATTCAACCATGGGATTTTTGTGGTACCTGCATGTATATATAGGTGTGTGTTGGGGGGTCACACTCCACCTAACATTATGAGACAGGTTCTCTCCCTGAACAGGGAGCATGCCAGCCAGCTCCAGGAATCCTCTGGTCTCTGCTTCTTCAACTCTAGGATTATTGACATTTCCACCACTGTGTTTGATGTGTATAGGGCTTTTCAAGAATCAATGGGTCCTCATGTTTATGTGGCAAGCACTATAATGACTCAGCCATTGGGAAGGCATTAGACAGAGGTGAGCAAGAGCTGGGCAAAGTCCACACAGTTTCACTGGGAAGACTCTGAACCCTCCTTCCACCATCAACTACAATGTACAAAACGCAGGGGAGACACTGCACTAGTGTTACCACGGCGATCTGGAGATGACATGTCAGCTCTGGGTACCCTAGCTCCTACCCCTAGATCTCCAGGGAAGGCTGAGAAGACTCAGCTGGTACCATTCCTGAACAACCTGCTTATTTACTGTATTGGAGTTGGGGTTCAGAGTCGTACCCTTTGGGTGACTCCACAGGTAAGTCAGATGTGGGTGTTGAGTTCCAGACCATTCGTTCCTAATTGAACAGATAAGATCAACGGGCCTCTCCTCAAAGACTTTCTTAAGATCACAGGAACCATATTTATTTATTTATTCATTCATTCATTCATTCCCTCATATTTCTTCAACATGGACCATTCCCCTCCTCCCAGTACAAAGTAAGCATTTTACTAGGGACATAAGACACAGGAGAAATTGGCACATACACATACACACACACACACACACACACACACACACACACATGCTTTTTGTCATTTTGAACTTAGAATTGGTCATTAATAAAATAATCATGCAGGTTGTCCTGTCATTATGTGGCGCTAAAGGCACTCCTGAGGGCTGGGCTACCTCTGTACTGGACTGCATAATCGGGGAAGGACTCTCAGAAGTGGCATTTCTCAGGATGAGCCACATATTTCAGTGAAGGGTTCAAGTGACAACACTGTAAGATCTCTCTTTCCCTCCCTTTTTTCTTTCTCCTTCTCTCTCTCCATCTCTCTGTCTCTCTCCCTTTCTCTCTGTCTCTGTCTCTGTCTCTCTCTGTCTCTTTCTGTCTCTCTCTCTTTCTGTGTGTGTGTGTGTGTGTGTGTGTGTGTGTGTAGGTCTATGTATGTGTGCATGTGCATGTGGGTCTGAGCATGCATGTGCATGTGGCGGTTGACACAGTTCTCTTCCTCTATCATCTATGTATGTATGTATGTATGTATGTATGTATGTATGTATGTATGTATGTATTTATTTATTTATTCATTTATTCATTTATTTCTTTATCTATGTTTGCTTGCTTGCTTGTTTGTTTATGGAAGCAGAGTCTCTCCATGCAATCGAAGGTCAGTGATTGGCAAACCTGCCTGACCATGGAGAACCAGGCATCCTCCTGTATTTGTCTCCACATCACTGGGATTACAAGAAAAGTGTGGACGTGCCTTGCTTTAATTTATGTAGATGCTGGGGATCCTGCTTATTCAGCAGACACTTCAGACACCGTACAGTCTCTCCAAGCCCCAAGGGTATTCTTGATGGAGTGGCCCAATGCCAGCACCCTTGGTTAGGGAATCCAGGAAATGCAACAAAAGACTATGTAGACCAGATGAAAATAGAATGGTCTGAGCTGAAGCCAGGCCTTCACAGCCAGAGCCTCTGGCATCTTGTGGGAAAGGAGATGACTGAGAAATCTCAGAGCACCATGAACAGTGTCTGGTCATGGCTCTGAGTGGGATGATTTGTTGTTCTTCTTATGGATACATTATAACAAATGGTACATAGCCACTGGCCTCTGATGCAGCCACTTAAGTCAGTTTCCCATTAAGTAGGTCAAGGACACATGAGTTAAAGTTTATTTCATTTACCTAACTCTATAGGTTGATGAGCTCCTTCACATTTTCAAGGGCAGCCAGGCATGTTTGAAGACAGAGAATCAAAAGGAGATGGACTCTGATATTTCATGCAATAAAGTCAAAATTAATAACTGTTTAATTATATTTCCCCAAAATGCAACTTTATGTCAGCATCATTGACTGTTAAATTTAGGAGTCATAAATACTTTATTATGTTGGAAGATGACTTGTGAGGTAGGAAAATCTACATTTCTTCAGTGACTGCTGAGAAATAATAGCTAATCACAAATTAAATGAGTTATTAAGTGCTAATTGCCTTCAGCGGAAGGCTGTAAAATTTCTTCAGAAACTTTTACTGAAAGTATTTTCAGTTTCATATAAAACTGGCAGCAACTTAATGTGGTTTATCTCATTTTTTCTTTTCTTCTTGTTCTTTTAAATTTTTATACATATATAAAATAGAGTTTATACATGTACCTCCCACCTCTATTGATCTCCCTGCCCCTTCTATTTTTAAATATTTATTTTGTTTAAAACTATATATAGTGTGTGGGGGTGCCCACGTGAGTTCACGTGTCCACAGAGGTCAGAGGTTTTGGATCCCTCTGGAGCTGGAGTTGCAAACAGTGCTGAGCTGCCAGCTGTGGCTGTGAAAAACCAAACTCAACTCTGTTGTAAAACTCTGTGAGCCACCTCTCTAGGCTCCTTTCTCCCTTCTTAACCTTAACACATGGTGCCCAGGGATTAGATAACCCTTTGCTGAGGGCAGGCTATGTACCTTAAAGGACATGAAGCCATGGTTTGTTCCCACTAGATGTCAGTAGCACCTCTGCAGTGGCAACAAACAGAATTATCTCTGATCATTGCCAAATGTCCCCTCTGGAGCAAAAGGGCCATGGCTGATAATGGACTTGGACTAAAACCTTTACTTTTATGCAGGGATGGGGCAAACCTTGCAGGGTATCCAACTTTGTTAAAATATCATCATCTCCCACTGTAAAGGTGTGTTTCCAGTGTAATGTAGCTGGCATCCCAGGCAACCTCAGTAAGCACAGCCAAGAGGAGCTTGCTCATGAGGGAAATAAGACCCAGAAGGAAGATGCCACCCTCAGCTGACCAACACATGGGCTGAATGCTTCTGAGAAAATCATGAGATGTTTTCAGAGAGAAGTTGTAACCACAGTGGAAAGATCAATGTCTGTCATCTTCAAGGGAATACTGTCTCTGATCAGTACTTGCTCATGTTCTCTTAGAGATATCACTGGTGCTAAAAACAACTCTGTAGGGGAGAAAGGCTTTTTCTCAGAGCAACACACAACAGGACAGAGAATACTCTGTGTCAGCTCTAAAGGGAAAAATATGTCAACAAAGATCTGCAAGGATAAATGGGTAGCCACCCTCTCCAGAGCAAAAGATTACAACTACCATCAGAAGAGCAAAGAGGCAGTACCTCTTAGGGGTCACAGATTCCAAAGTGTAGTGGGACTTCACAAGCTTTCAGAGAACTAGCTTACCTGGGCATGAAAACCTAGCCAAGTAGCCTTTCTTAGCAAACAGCACACAGGGCCCTGCAGGTCTATGTTGGTCTATGTAAACATTTTTAGCCAAATCATGTAAATTGTTTCAGTCAATTCTCAATCATTGTGACAAAAAAATACTTAAAAATAAGTTCAAGAGAGCCAGTATGTCCACTGAACACTTGGGAAGGCTGACTGAGGGGGAAAAGAAGGCCAAGAAAATGAGGTTAAGGGACTACCTATGACATTGAAGTTTTGCGACAGAATCTTGTTTACCCAGGCTGTCTTTGAATATGCTAAGTAGTCTTGAGGGACCTTGAATTTCTACACATCCACTCCACTCTCCATGTCGCAGACGCTTGGTTTACGGTGTGCACCATCTTGCCTGATTTCTATTGTGCTGGTGACTGAACTCACGGAACCAAGCATGCAAGTCAAGTACTCCGCCAACTGAGCCACATCTCCACGGATGACATTTTCCCAAACAAGGTCATTTTTGATATTGTTCACCTAAAGCAGAACATAGTGAGTGTCTGAATAACTTCTTCAGCTGACCTAGGAGTTATGGTTTGGGGGAAGAAAAGCAAAAACATCCCCTACGAGATGCTCATGAAAATTGGGATAGTGTGCCTTTGTCTGACTGCTGGATTCACCCAAATCTGTTCAGGTGCCAATCAAAACTTGCCTGATCTGAACATTTACTTGGGTGACACAAATCTGTGTTTGATTGTCAACCCAGAACTGCCATAGCCATGTGCACCCTTGGCACAGCCTCAGCCCATCTAAGCTTAGCACAGCCTCGTCTATAGAGAGGGGCCAGAGATGACACCTAGGGGAGATCTAGGTCAGTTCTCAGGATAGATCTTCCAGAAGGACTGGGCCAAAAGCAGCCCCTTTCTTCAGTTGTTACTATTCATCTTCTGTGACATTTCTGATTTTGCAATGTTAAGGAAACATGAGCCTACCCCCTTATTTGTATGCATGAGCAGACCCCTGTGGGACTGTGTCTTAGGGAGTTCTTGATCTGCCACGGTGTTTATTAGTGTGGCTTTGCATATCAGTTGGCCTAATGATTCACTGGCCACATAATTAGAAAGTGACGGTTCTCTCCAGGTAATTGGCACGCTGGCGATAAGAGTCAAAAGTACTTGGAAGTCACTACGGGAAAACTCATGTGAATCAAATGTAGTGATGGAAAATTTCAAAGAGCATGGTTGTTTAAAATGTGGGCATATGTTAACCTGTGTGGAGTGTGCACTGAGCCTTCACAGAGGATCAGAGACATGGTTGCATGGGTAAAGCCCCAGCTGCATTAGCATGAGGACCTGAGTTTGGTACCCAGTATCCACACAAAAGCTGGAAGTGGTGGTATACCCCAACTCCCCTGCATTGGAAAGGCAGAAAAAGGTCGATTCTTGGGGCTTGCTGGTTAGCTAGTCCAGGTTCACCAAGACATCATGTCCCAACAAAATAAGGCAGAGAAGAATCAAGCAAGATATTTAAGGTCAACCTCTGGCCTCGTCCTTTCACAGGCAGATGCTCAGACCTAAGTCCACAGCCTACTTCTCCCTTCCAGGTTTCCCACTTCTCTCCTCTTCTCTTCTGTGGCTTTTACTTTTCTCTTGCTCTCTCTCCTATCTTCCTCCACCCCTGTTCCTCTACTCCTTTTCTTTGATTCTCCTCTATTATTTCTTCTTCTTCTTCTTCTTCTTCTTCTTCTTCTTCTTCTTCTTCTTCTTCTTCTTCTTCTTCTTCTTCTTTTTCTCCTTCTCCTTCTCCTTCTCCTTCTCCTTCTCCTTCTTCTTCTCCTCTCTCTCTCTCTCTCTCTCTCTGCACACACACACACACACACACACACACACAC
>CM052710.1:89114178-89151228 GCA_028551405.1 Uromys caudimaculatus | reverse complement strand
ACTTCTCCCTTCCAGGTTTCCCACTTCTCTCCTCTTCTCTTCTGTGGCTTTTACTTTTCTCTTGCTCTCTCTCCTATCTTCCTCCACCCCTGTTCCTCTACTCCTTTTCTTTGATTCTCCTCTATTATTTCTTCTTCTTCTTCTTCTTCTTCTTCTTCTTCTTCTTCTTCTTCTTCTTCTTCTTCTTCTTCTTCTTCTTCTTCTCCTTCTCCTTCTCCTTCTCCTTCTCCTTCTCCTTCTTCTTCTCCTCTCTCTCTCTCTCTCTCTCTCTGCACACACACACACACACACACACACACACACTCACACTCACACTCACACTGCACAGCACACCTCCCTGTGAAGTTCAGAGCCGAAAGCCTGTGCTGAACAAAATACAAAATCAGAGATCCCTTTCACCGTATGTTTTTATTTACTTCTTCTCAACACCCTCACCCGAAGCAGATGCGTATTCCACCCACTACTCAGCCAAGGACAGAGAAAAGAGCACACTGTCCATCTCTAAGGCCATGAGTCACAGCCCCTGTCCTTGCTCCGGGTGTCTCCCAGGGACACCAGTTTGCAAAATCTCCTTTACCCTGGTCATTTCAGGCCAGGACTCACATGATCCTAGAGACAACTGAATGGTGTTGACTTGTAGAAGTGTCCTCAGAGTTCCACTTCACAACACAAGGATTAACTATACCTGGGCACAGCAGACATGGCAGGCATAACAGTGAACACTTGTGACCCTAGCGCCCAGGAGGCTGAGGCAAGATGACCTTGAGTTTGAGGGTAGCATACACAGTGAATCAAAATTCTCTCATTCATTCATTTTCTCTCTCTCTCTCTCTCTCTCTCTCTCTCTCTCTCTCTCTCTCTCTCTCTCTCTCTCTCTCTGTCTCTCTCTCCCCTGCCCATACACACTAACTATGCCATCGGATGTCTACTGTGAGTTAAAAATCAGGCAACTTCCTGTTTTATTTTTTCTCTTTTTCCAGAGCCAAACTGTAAGACTCTTGATAATGTCCACCAATGTCAGGTTTTGTTCTATAGGGAGAATCCCACCACAGAGCTCTTAACAGAGTAACCCCATTTGAGGCACATGCTTCAGAGGAACACAGCCCTGCCCTAACTATGGTCCCTTGGCCAAGTGACTTAGCTCTCCATGGCCTACCCCTCTCCTTTGTATTATCATGGTCCTCCCTCAACTATGCTTCACTTACTATAATTTAAGGTGCCTGTGACCAGTTGTGGTTCCAAAATATTAATATTCATCTTGTGCTTTTTGAGAGATAGACACTAATAATAATAATAATAATAATAATAATAATAATAATAATGACTGGAATTTGGTTTTCAACACTCACACTGAGACATTTCACAACCATTGGAAGTCCAGCTCCAAGAGATCCACACCCTCTTCTAGATTCTTAAAATACCTGTACACCTATGGCATCCACTCATATACATACAAACACATACATGCATATGCACTGAGATACAAACACATGTGCTCACTTCGGCAGCACATATACAAAAATTGGAACAATACAGAGGAGATATGAACACACAATTAAAATAAAGAACAAATCTTAAAAAATAAGTACATACGTTTGTGAAAAAACATAATAAGTCTTAGGCCTTGGTACTGGCCAAGGCTAGGTACTGGTCATGATTTCAAGACCACAATGGAGGTAATGGAGCTTATCCATCCCGGTTAGAACTAGACATAGCAAATGCTCGCAGTTCCACTGTCCCCTAATGTGTTTCTTCCCATGCTTTCTGAGCATGTGATGGAACAATATCAAGGCAGAGAGAGTAACATGACTTAGTTTTTTCCAAGAAGACTTGATGTAAGTACAAGCACCCCTCATCACTGGCTCTGCTGAGCAAGAAGCAGACTCTCCTTGCGTTATATCCCTGGCACCTCAGGACTGTTACCACACTGTAACGTACCTTTCTCTAATGACTATAGATGGAAGCAGAGGCTGGAGAGAGGGCTCCGTAGTTAAGATCACTTGCTGCCCTTGCTGAGGTCCCAGACTCTGCTCCCACCACCCACATGATGGCTTACAACATTCCGTAATTTTAGTACCAGAGGATCTTATGTCATCCTCTGGCCTCTGAAGGCACCAGGCATGCATGGTATATATACAACATATGTGCAGACCAAAACATCATATAGTCATACACATACACACCACGCACACACACAGGCGCATGAGCATGCGCACACACATATGTAGGATTAAGTGAGGGAGCATCCTCATTCCAGCAGTCACTCAGAGATCCACACAGATGCGGAGTCCTCCCTGCTTCCAAAGAAAGGCCTTTGGGGAGCAGACAAGTAGGCATCGAACAGTGGTGGAACAAGCTGGACAGAGGATGTGGGAGCAATGGAAGGGCGCCAGCCTTTATAGTGACAGTGATTGCTTTTCTCCAGGTATTATGGGGGAAATACATCACTATGTTAATAAAAACTAGGCTGGTAAGGAGTCTCCATATATGCCTTCATTTATCAGGGGATTTTTTATGCTGGAGTAGGACACACACACACACACACACACACACACACACACACACACACACACACAAAACAAAACAACTTTCCAACTTCTGTGAGATAATTCTCTTTAATACTGCCTTCCCCAACATCTGGAAACTTCTTTTTAATTTGTCTCTTTTGCACTGATAAAGTACTCTCTTCTATGAATGAAATTCAATTGTTGTCTCTTTCCCCCTTTCCACAAAAGTCGGATTTCCTTCTGGGTTCAATCCTATAGAATGCAGAGAGTCAAATCAAAAACTTGCCACAGTGGGGGCAAAATTGCTCGATGGGTAAAGACACCTGTCCCCAAACATGATAATCTGACTTCCACTCCCCCTACATGGTGGAAAGAAGGAACTGGCTCCTACAAGTTGTCCTCTGGCCTCCATATATGTCTAGTGGCACACAAATGTCCACATACATATCCAAGGAAGCATATATATGCTCATGCATGAATGTCATTCAAAATAACATTCTAGACTATCCATAACGCAGCATCAAGAACTACCTCACTCTAACACCCTCAAGTGTCTAAGACCTTTATGGAAATGAACAACTGAGCAAACATTTAAATTTAAAGAAAATAGAAATACTGCATGCCAAAGACCACACACATGCTTCATGAAGCACGTAATTGCTTCTAGACACCCGGCTGTAATTATGTTTATCAGAGCTATGATATGGCACACTGAAAGTGACTCATAGACAGAAACTTAGGCTGTGCCTCTCTCAAAGGTCGATCTTAAAGACTGTATTGGGCTCTGGCCTGACACCCTAGGAAGCAACACAGCCTTCCCACTCTAAGTGTCAAAGTGACCAGATGCTGGCATTCTGAGGTGCCAGCTCTTCGAAGAAGATTCTGACAGAAAATATCCCTTTAACCGACCACTGCAGCCCATCCTGCCCAGCAGATGGACACCTCCGTAACACCTCATGGCACCCATACTCTCAGTGGGAAATCTCAAGGTAAGATAGCAATGGTTAGAGCACATCATATGAGCAAGCCCTGGAGCAATGGTCTCAGCCTTCTGCAAGGACTAATGGCAGCTGCATTACCCGGATGGAGAAAGAAGGCCTGGAGAAGTAATATGCCTATGAGCCTACAGAGAGTATTAACCAGGAAGCTGTGGGAAATAAAAATCCACATGTATTCTAGGCTATAGCCCAAGTGCCCGTCAGCTTGAGCATACCTGCCAAAGCAGAATTCTCTCAAGGGAAGGAGGGTTGCACAATCACTCTGTGAACAGATAAAGAAGGCGTCTTTAAGAACTAAGCCTAGCAGAGCAATCTGGTGCATTCGCCAGATGAAGAAGGAAGTATATGCCACCGTGTCCCCAAATGCACCCATTACATCCGTGCCAGAAAGTAAAAAAGAGCTGGAAGAAAAGATGGTTGCTGGTGTGTCTCTGAGAGGCCAGTGGGTGTCACTGCCTCCCCACAGAGCTCCGAGGGAACCTGCAGCAAGCTGCTGCTGTCTCAGACACCCTACTTGCTCAGCACGGAGCCCTAAACCTAGAGCCTTCTGCACCAAGTGACCCTTTCTAAGACTTCTCATCCTGGTGTCTCAAAGAGCAGACGACAGAGCTGTTCTCTCAGACATCTCTCTCAGCAGTGTGTCCCTAGAAATCTGAGATGGATCAGAGGTAGAGGAATGGCAGGGATTTGGACTCCTGGTGACTGAGAGAAATGCCAATGCTTTTCCAAGTGACCACAGTGAGTAGAAGACATGCCAGGGTAGCATAATATCCTTAAAGGAACTCCTCAAATTTGACAACAAGGCATACTGTGTTGCAGGAGAGAGCCTTCCCTGGCTTCCACTTTCCAAAAGTAGGGAGTAGATTCTCCCAGTACCATGCACAGATGGGTGTTGGGGACAGCCTTGGTAGTGGGACTCTCCAGGGTTTGGAGAATTTCTGGGAGGGGCACCCATGGGTAGGGGGTCTCTCCAGGGGTGTGGAATAGCATTGGCTAAAGAGCCTCTTCAAGGTCTTAGCTCTGGACAAAGGGGCTTGACAAGACACCGGAAAAGCTTGCCCATCTTACAAGACACTTGAAAGGCTGGCACAGATGGGCACATCTGTGTCTGGCATGATTATAGGGCTTGCCTGCTCTGCCATTGATTGGAGTTCAAGGTCACCCATGGAAAATATTTACTGTGCAGGAGGAGGTCTGGAAATACAAAAGGCATAAATCATATTGAATGAACACCCATAAAGGCAAAGTTGGGAAGCCATGAATGACCACAGGCAAGCTTAGGGCAGCTAGGCATCAGTGTGTAGTCATGTGTGCAGTTTTGATCTTGTGGCACACCAAAAGCCACTTTGTGCATGTGTGAAAATGTCACAATGAAATGCATTCTTTTCTTTTTGTAGGCTCACTTAAAACAAAAGTAAACTAAACTGCTTTCAACCATTGCCATTTTAAAATAGCACATACCCACTAAAGAATAGGTGCAAAATTCATAATTAGATCTTGGATGACTTGTAGGGCTCCATTGGCTTTTTCAGTGTCTCCTACAGTATTGGAAACAGATTAATTAAGTATGCATCATGAAAGCAAGCAAATATTCACATACATGATATAAATCCATTTTATACACACAAATAATCTAAACACCACATATTTAAAAAGTACATATTTATGAAAATAATACACTCCTCATACAGGCACACACACACGCACACACACACACACACACACACACACACACACACACACACATGTAATATCTTTTGTACTCTTTTTTCTTAAGGCAAGAACTGAGTTGCCTAGACTGGCCTTGAACTCATTCTGTAGCTCAGGCTAGGCCTTCAACTCCTGTCCTCCTGCTTCAGCCACTGAAGGGGCTGGAGTCACAGGCATGTGCCACCATCACTGGCATCAAAAGGGCATCACCGTGGAAGGTGACACATCATTTTAAGATGTTAGATGGACCTTGGGGCTCGAGCAATGGCTAGTGGTGAAATGCGTTTGAAGATCTTCCCGAGGACCTGAGGTCAGTTCCCAGCGCCTATGTCAGGTTGTGCACAGCTGCCCACAACTCCAGCTGTGAAAGGTCCAATGCCCTCTCCTGGCTCTTTGGGTACCACACATATATGCCCATGCATGCATACAGACATATCTACACACATAGAAACATTAAATAAACATTTAAATATAAGATAGAACTTCCCACACTAACAAGTATCTCAGGAAGCTTACCAGGTATGAAGGACACACTCTGTAGTGTTTCCTTCACATTAAATAGAGCTTTGTTCTTGTGTATAGAATGAGTGTTGGAAACAGTATGCAAGGCTGCCACTGAGATGCCCATCTATGCCAAGCCTAATGAGGTCAAGTGATCTTAACGACTGTGGCAGGATGAACCGAACACTGTGGATAGTGATAAGTGAGAAGAGACAAGCCACCATCAGTGTGACCACCTATCATGGTCCATACACAATTTTTGTCATAAAGTCATTACAGGAAGAATAATTGAATGTCCTTGGCAGTACCAGTGCTCTGGCAATCCACCCATCCGTCTTCTTTCTATGTAACAAGCATTTCCTGGCCAGTCACTTTTCCCTGTTCAATTGGCATAAGGAAGTGTAGCAATAGGAGTCTCCAGGGAAAGCCAGTAGTCTCCACATTGGGTAGGTTAAGGATGAGGGTTTCAAGAGAAGAAGAACCACTCAAGTTTTGTCATGTCCCCTTTTCAAATCCCTGTGTTCTAGTAAGATGTCTGTTGCTGTAATAAACACAAACCCAATCAAAAGCAAGTAGGGGAGGGCAGGGCCCATTCGCCTCATCCTTCCAGGTTGCAGTACATGATCAGGGAAGTCCAGGTAGGGACAATGGAGGAACAGTTTGCGGGCTCATACCCAGGCCTATGCTCAGCTAAATGTCTTATATGTTCCAAACCTACGTTCCCAGGAAATGGTGCTGCTCAGAGCAACGTCAAGGAATGATCAAGACAGTGATAGCACCTTCAGACATGCCCACAGGACAATCTTATTTGGGCAGTCCTTCAACTGAAACTCTCTTCTCAGGGGGTTCTGGGCTGTGTCAGGTTGACAGTTAAAGCTGACTCGGACACCATCCCAGCAATCTGTCTGTCCCTTCTCTACATCTGAGGGGGAAAGCTCAATACAAGGAAGAAAACACAATTACAACACGCTCAATATAGAAAACCCTGTGACTATAGGCCAGACCAAGGTCACCTCACTGAGGTCTTTGAATGTCATGCTCTCAGAGTTGTCCCCCACTCTCCAGTGTGGCATTTCTAGGAGTCGCCCCTACCCTCCTCTGCAGTTTTTGGTTCCCCTCGGAAGAACAGCTCATACCATTAAGGGGAAGAAGCTCTGACAGTTTCCAAAGAAGCCTTTGGGGAATAGACCCCTTTTGTTTGTAGTTATCAAAATAAATTACGCGCTACATGCCTGAAAGGATGTTGACTTCAAGATATCTTCCCTGGGGACCCGCAAAGTCGCGAATGTGAATTCTAAACCTTTGTCTTATAAAGGCCAATCTGAAATGTGCGCTGATCTGAATAGGGCTTGCTCTTTAGTGATCAGGGAGGACTCTATATTTGGAACACAATAACACCATTTAGAAAGAAGGGTTCTTTGGGTCCCTGATTAATGAACTAGAGCAGATCTCTACAATCGAGGGCCCTGCAGCTTGGAGTCAAAGTCATGCACAATACTTCCTTCTCCCCGCCCCACTCCTCCCAGAGCTAGCCGTGAAGGATGGTATTTCAAAGTCAATCCAGTCTATAGAAGTAAAATAGTTATAATAATTGAGGAAAAATATTAGTGATTTCCATGCTTAAACAAATGGCACATGGCACATAAATTGCACCATCTGCTATGACTTTCCCCGAGTAGGAAGCTGGCAAATATTGTATAATCATCTACATATGACAGATAATTTCCAGCCAAGTCTAAATAAAAATGTGCTTTGTCTTCAGGCATCATTTTAAAAAGCCAAAGACATAAAGTAAACAATCAAATGTTATCTCACTGTTTACTTTCCCCATTAAACAAACAAAACCGGTTTATGGACATGTATATTATACTATACATAGATAAGGACTTGATGATTTTTTAAAATTTTTATTTATGTGTGTGTTCATGCATGCACTTGCAAATGGATATGCTTATACGTGCCCTCACAGACCTGAAGAGGATGTCGGATCCTCTGGAGCTTGAGTTGCAAGTGGTTGTGAGCTGACCAATGCAGATGTTGAGAAGCAGTTTGGGTATTCCGAAAGAGAAGAAAGTACTCTTAACTGATGAGCAATTTCTCTAGCTCCAGATATATTATACATACATACATATACATATATGTATATGTATATATTCTATATCCCAAATAAATTTCTTATGCATATTGTACTGGCTGGTTTTGTGTTAACTTGACACAAGCTGGAGTTATCACAGAGAAAGGATTTCTTCAGTTGAGAAAATGACTCCATGAGATCCAGCAATAAGGCATTTTCTCAATTAGTGATCAAGGGGGGAGGGCCCCTTGTGGGTGGTACCATATGTGGGCTGGTAGTCTTGGGTTCTATAAGAAAGCCAGCTGAACAAGTCAAGAGAGCAAGCAAGCCAGTAAGCAGCATTCCTCCATGGCCTCTGCATCAGCTCCTTCTTCCTGACCTGCTTGAGTTCCAGTCCTGACTTCCTTTCATGATGAACAGAGCATGGAAGTGTAAGCTGAATAAATCTTTCCTCCCCAACTGCTTTTTGGTCATGATGTTTGTGCAGGAATAGGAACCCTGACTAAGACATGTATGAAGCACATATGAGCACAAGCTCAGTCTATCATGCTTTGGTTTTTTTCCTCCGCTTTCTTTCTTTCTTTCTTTCTTTCTTTCTTTCTTTCTTTCTTTCTTTCTTTCTTTCTTTTTGTAAACTTAATTCAATTTATTCATTCATTTGTCTGCATGTCGGGAAGAGGATCTCACTAGGTAGAAAACTGCTCTTGAACTCACGATCCCCTGCTTGCAGCTCATGAATGCAAAGATTACATATCTATCCACCCACACTAACTATAAATATCTGGACTGTATATAATAACATCTATTAATCTATGTTTTGTTTATACTTCTTTGTTTATTTGGGGTTGGAGAGCACATGTTTCAGCATAGATGTATAGGTCAGAGAACACTTGTGAGAGTCAATTCTCCTCAGGTCACCACACCTGGTGGCACAGACCCTTAGTTACTGAGCTGTCTTACCCATGCTCCACTGAGTTTATTTTTAACCTATTCCAAGAAAGGCTTTCAGTACAACTCTTGTTGGCTCACAGTCCCATAAGAATTAAAGCAATAAAAATATTCGATATTAGAGAAGAAGTGTATGTTTCGGTGGAGGAGGTATGAGGCACCGTGGGGATAATTTGCACAAACTGAAAAAATAAATCCACTGTCAATGAAATCGTGTCCTTGCAGAACTCTTGAAGTTTCCTAATATATAACAGAATTAGTGTAGTCAGATTTCATTTAGGCACAAGGCTTGGCCGTCCATTATTTAAACAGCACTGTCAGTCATGAAAGAATACTTCAAGCACATGACAACACAATTCTCCCCACACTGAAGGTCGCCCTCTAAATCAGAAGAGAACGCAAGGGCTTCCTAAGGACTCCTTCTCAAACAAATTACCGGCTGGCCGCACCAAAATGAATTTTATTATTGAGGACAAGTGAATTGTACAGTACTTATAGCAAACACATTAGAGGATTAAAATTGATTGAAGGAGATTGGATTTGAGAAGATATAAATAGGGAAGACATGAAAAATCTGCTCAAAGTGAACTTATCAAAACAGCAGTGGAATTCAGGCATTGGCCAGTTGCCTCTGGACGCCTCTTTCTGGTTGTCTCTAGAGAGCAAAATGGAAAGGCTGCATTGTGGTGGCGTTATGTGTTGATACACTATGGATGCAAGATGAGCACTCACAGAAGGCACATGCTAACCTCGAAAAACTACATCATGGTAGTGTTACTGTGAGGATGGACTGTGGGAGTGAGATAGGTACTCATGGAGTGTACATGCTAACACAAACAAGCCAGGAAAACACCATGACCAACATTCTGTTTTTCTGTGTAGCAACTGCTTTATGTGACTTCAAAAGAAGTTTCAAGTAATGGTAAATAGAAAGATATCCAGGGTTTTTCTGCATTTTTCTGATTATTTGCAGGAAGTTCTCATTGCTTTAATGTGGATTGGCTATGGGGTGTTCATACAATGACTGACAACCCTTTGCATATACCCTGTGTTTAGCATTCTTCTATTGGCTTCCCATAAGCACAGGTACTAGACCCTAGCAGCAACCCAATGTGGCATGCACTACCAGTAACACAATAATAACTCACAGTAATAGAGTGGAGATCAGGGCCAGAGAACACAAAACTCCCCTTGTCCCAAGCTCATAAGGACATCAAGATACATAGAGAGAATTAAAATCCTAGCTGAGACAAGAGCTCATTTGTAAAATGCTTGTCTTACTAGCAACAGAATCAGAGTTCAATCCTCAAAACCCATATAAGAAAATCCAGATGTGGCAGTGTATATTTGTGATCCCAGCTGTGAGGAGGTAAGGACAGGTGGGTCACTGGAGCTTGCTGGTCACCCAGCCTCTCCTATTTGGCCAGATTCAGGCTAGCAAGAGACTATGCCTCACACATCAAGATGGCTAGTGACTAATGAATGAGTAGGTAGTCTCTGTCCACACGTGTATTCTGACAGTATTTATCCACATGTGTATGAGAGCATAGACACAGCTGGGTGATTGATCTAAAATAGTAATGTATCTGCTAGTTTTAATCATATAAGTAACACAGCTTTCCTCTTTCCTCACAACTGGCTCAGAAAGTAGAAGAGAGGGTAAGAAAATGGCTAGGGTATTATCTTACTGCTACATACAGGAGAACCTGAACAAAATACATGGCAGGCAGCTCCCAAATACAGCCACATGAACTCTGTTCTGGTACCCATTAGTTGTTTGTCGATTCCTCCATAGTGTTCCATAGCTGGCCTATGCGGATGATAAATTATGAGATCTGTGATATATGTAGGTTAGATGTAAGTATAGCTTATAAAAGATTAATAAATTAAGAGTTGCGTGTAGATTAAAAAACACTGTGGCTTCCGTCTTTGGGACTCTCTTGCACACCTTCTCTTCCCTCCGCCTTTTATCATCCCCTTTCTATCCCCTACCCTCTCTCCATCCATCTCCACCCTTTCCTTCCTCTTATAGCTTGTTTTGGGGAAAGCCATCTGCCACATTTCCAGGGCACTCTAGCAGCCTGCAGAGAGGCCCCGTGGTGAAGAACCGAGGTCTGCCAACAGCTACATGAGAGAGCTGGAAGACAACTCTACAGGTTTTCATTTCCTACTTCCCTAGTTGATGGCAAAATAACCATTACTTCACAGGATCCCAAGGTTAAGGCACCAAGGACTTTCAGAAGCCCATGAGAATCTAAATATGTGTCATTTTAAGATGCTAACTTACAGGATAGTTTGTTACACAGCACTAAGTAGCAAATACATGCAGCTCCCTATAGAGTGGATCTATTAAAGACTTCCTAGACATGTTCAGCCTATCAAGATTTAGCATGTTATTGTCACCTTCATAGTTCCCATTCAAGAATGGCTTTTGTGTTGGGCTGCATCCATAGTTATCTCAGACTGTGCGAAACTCACAGGATGCTGGTAGGACATGGCTGTTAGCAAAAGAGGTTTGTTTATCAAGTTTACAATGCTAATCTATTGCTTTAGACAAGCCAGTAGGATGCCAAACTTGAACTCCCTCCGGAGACTGACAGTGCAGGATGCAAACTGTATCAAACACTGAATATGCTCAAACACCTCTGGGTATCAGGAGCTGTGACAGTGCTGGCATTTAAGAAGTATTTAGAATGCCAGGCTGGCTAGCTACCAAGAGGTCTGGACCAGGAAAGACAATTCAAACTTCAGCTACAGAAGTCTCAGTTTCTCCATCTCTAAATTTGGAACAGTGGTTACTTATACCACAGTCCAGAAAACCGAAACAAGAGTCTACACATGAATGACATTTGTAAGTGTAGAAGCAACTACTGATCATTCCACACTTAAAACAACAGAACTGCTGGGGGTGAAGAAGCCCCTGTCTGTGATCCCTGCACTTGGGGACAAAGGCAAGGGGGTTGCAAGTTGGAAGCCAATGGGCCGGACAGTAATTGCCTGACCAAGGGAAACCAACAAATATTAACAATCACAATCAATAGATAAGCAGCGACTACTTTGATATGGCTTTTAAGCCACTAAGCCTGGGGCATCCTTATCCCCACCCTCAAGGCAACAGCAGGGATATTTGCACAGCCTCCAGACTTAATAGAGTATCAGTCTCGGGGGAAACTAACTCAGTTACAGAGCGCCTGACCATTAATTTCAATGATTTGACTGTGTAATATAATGTTTCAATCCTGGAACACAATTTAAACTGGGACAGGTAGTCATTATTTAACTCAGAGTCTGAAAATTCATCTCCAACATGTCAAATTTTTTTGTAGTCCCTATTCAAAGACTTGCCAAAAAAGATACGGGGTGAATATTTCAAAGTCCATGGAATTCAGTACTTCGATATCAAATAGTGCCTGGGTTGTTCCTGAAGATAAAAATGGTGATGGGGGTTTTATTAAAACAGTAAGCAAAGCAAAAAGATGCTTGTCAAACACAGACCTCATCTCCCATACAAATGAGGGTGCCAAAAGCGGATGACAGAAGATGGGAAGGGATACTGACTTTGATGACAGACATGGGAAGACTGGGTAAAGGGTCAAAGAGATACATGAAAGTCACCAAAGATAACGGCAACAAACCAGAAAGTCATTAAGTTGGCAAATGAATGCTTAAGTCAGTCTATGGCTGGAACTGGAGAGATGGCTCGGCAATTATGAGCACTGGCAGCTCTTATGGAAGATTGAGGTTCGGTTCCCAATACATACATGATGGTTCACAACTGCCTGAAACTCCAGGTCCAGGGGGTGCAATGCTATCTTCTGAACAGGCATACACATGCTGCTCCTGTTATTTGCACACACACACACACACACACACACACACACACACACACACACACATACACACACACTATTTTTAAAGCCTGAGATTTAAGAAAATAATCATAAATGTCATTACGTAATCACCAATGAAGTAACTGAAGGAGTGGTTTAATATTTCCATTGAGAGATGGATAAAAACAGAATTTAAGGAAATGTCAAATTTAGTGGCTGTCAGTATGTCTATCTATAAATATGTCTCACCATAAAATCCTGATAGTAACCAAGTTCTGAATGACAACAATCCTGACTGTTAATCTTTGAAGTACTCTTTTATCTGCATATATTTGTGTGTTCATTTATATGCAGACTTTATAGATCATCCCCTGGAAAGCTGCCGACCACCTTTGAGGGGAATCCCACATTGGCCCAGGTCTTACCATTTAGGCTGGACTGTCTGGATTATGAGCCTCAGGGGCCTCTCATCCCTGCCTCCAAATGTTGGGATTGTTGGCCACGTGGCCTTGCTTGGCATTTTGACATGGATTCTCAGGGTAGAACTTAGGTTCCCCTGGCACTTGAAATGCAAGAATGTTACTGACTGACCCATCCTTCTGGCCCCATATATACAGACATTCTTTCTTGTTTGGTTTGGTTTTTGAAGATTTTATTTTAATTCTGTGTCCACTTGTTTGCCTTCATGTGTATTACGTGCACATGTTTGCAGTACCTACAGAGGCCAGAAGAGGGCATTATCTCCCTCCCTTGAAATTAGAGTTGTGGATAGTTGTGAGCTGCCCTGTGGGTGCTGGGAATTGCACCAGGGTCCTTTGCAGGAGCAACAAGTGCTCTTAGAAGCATGTTAACCACTAGATGGGGTTGGGCGTGGCTATTTCCTGATGCCTCAGGTCAGGTGTGTGACTCTTTTCCTTCTGGTGGTAGCTCAGACATGATGTCACCACAAACTTCAGTTTGTCCCCTCACAGCCTGCCTCACAGTCTGCTGGACTTTAGCCACAGCTGAGAGTCTTGTTTTAACAAACATCACGTAAATAGAAGTGACACATGTCACTTCGACATAGAGGCTTGGAAAGGCCTTTGTTCTTTCTGTGTCCTAGTAATTTCCAATCTTGGAGTTGGAGCCAGGACCCCTGAATGAGGAAGGAATAGTGTAATACTCTGGGCCAGCTCACAGTAGGCAGAAAGAGTTTAGAGTAAAGAAAATAAGCATTAAGCCCCAGAAATCTGCACTTATTTTTTTAGTAGAGTATAACTTGCCTTATGCTAACTGATTGCTTATTGGGCTCTTAACCCTTCTAATTTCCATAAGATAAAGCATAGGGTCAAACGTCACAGAGCTATTTGATTTGGGGACCCTGGCTATAATATGCAACATGTGGTTTAAACAGTGAGAAGTATTCTGTTATCACCGAGTGTGCTGAAAATTATTTCTAAAATTCATTTACATTCATGAATGAATGCTGAGTATATTCAAGATTCATAAGGTTGCGGTCTCTGGGTGAGGATCACTCCCAAGTGAATTTAGACATCCATCAGCACCATGCTATGCAAGAGAGTTACTGACAGTTTGAATCTTCTGACCAACCCGACCATTGTACCTTCATTTCCTACTCTCCTAACACCTGGAAGCCACTATTTGTCATGTGTGTCTATGATTTCAACTTCATTTTATTTTACAGTGAATGTGTGTGTGTGTGATCACATGTGTGGGAATACAAGTATATGCACACACATATGCACATGTGTGAAGACCAGAAATCAAACTCCAGGGTAGTACCTCAGGTACAGACTTTCTCTTTACTTTGTAACACTGTCTTACACAGAGACGAGAAATTTGCCAGTGAGGCTGGCCTGCCAGAAAGCACAAGGGATCCATCCCCATCTAAGTCCCCAGTGATAGGACCACAACCATATTCCACCATGTCCAGCTTCTATGTGGGGTCTAGAAATCCAACACAGGTTCTCACAATTACACTGGAAGTTCTTTCCCAATTGAAGTCTGTCCGCAGCCCTGATTACAACTTCACATTGCACACACACAGGAGGCAGATCTTCTAGCTTCTGACTTGCTGTGTTTGGATTTTTCACTTAATATAATGTCCTCTGCGTTCATTCACATTGTGACAAACAGCATGCTCTTTTGGGAATAAATATGGTTCTGCTGTAGTCCCTGTGATGAGCCCCACCACATACATATCTCAACTTCCTGAACTATATGTACTTAACATATACATTCATGAGTCTTTGAAAAAAACCATTCTGGAGTGTTGGAGTTCCAGTTCCCCAAGCAAGATAAGGAAGGTATCCATGGTCTTTACCATCACCCAGCCTACAGTCTTCTGAGGACAAGAGATACTGTGAAATGTTAGCATGATGAACAATGGATGCTCTGAGACCCCAAAAGAGACTTAAAGTATGTGATTGAAAGGGACACAGTGAGAACTAGAGACAGCCTTGCTGGGAAAAGTTGAAATAAAGCAGAGAAGGCAAAGGCGGTGTGGGGACTGTTTTGTGCAGGCTGTATAAATGGTTGCAGACAAGAAGGAGCAAGAAGGACTGCAAACCCAGGAGAGTGATGCTGGTTAGCAGGGGAGCAGTTGACTAGGAAGGAGTCTGAGGTGGAGATGGAGAGTGTGTTGGAAATCAGGTACATGTTGGACATGATCTGAATAGAAATGTAGTGCCACTGATTATAAGGTAACGCACATTTCTTTTTTACTTTTCTTTATTTGTATGTTTGTGTGTAGGGGTATGCGTGTCATGGTACATATGTGCAGGTCAGAGGTCAACCTATGGGAATTGCTTCTATTCTTCCACCATGTGGGTTCTGGGGATCGAACTTGGGTTGTCAGGCTTGGAGCCCAGCACCTTGCATGCCCTAGGGAGCTTCCTTGAAGAGCATCTTAGCTGTACTTAGAAGGAAGTAAAAGAGAGATAGAAGGAAGAGAGAAGATGGAGACCGGAACCAGGATACTATAGCTAAAGACTGAGACATTGAGATGAATGTCTACATTCATCTATGACATGCTGGCCAGAGTCATGTTAAAATAGAGAGCAGACCTCAGGCTGTGAATCAGCTTTAGAGACACTAGTGGAGAAGTAAGACTTATTCTCTTATACAGCATAGGAGCCAACAGGAACACGGCATTGTTACTCACGCACAGCACTGCATGTTGCTCATGGACCCTGTATGGTATAAGAAATAACTAACTTTTTTCTTTATGCTAATCCCCTTTGAGATATCTTCTACACATATCTGACCATACATATACAGGACACGGGCATGTTGATAGGATCATGTCAAACATAAGAGCAATAATGATATCTAGCACTGCCTTCATCTACATGTGCAGAGTCAGCATTCCACCCTCCCATCATAGCTCTTTCTTTAAGAAGAGGTGTTTACAGTGACTTCCATCATTCAGCTTTAACACAGTAAAGGGAAATAGTAGACAGAGACTCGAAACAACACATAGCACTAAATGTAGCCAACACCTTTTAACAAATGCTTTGTGACAGGATCTCTGATAGCCTAGGCAGGCTTCAAGTTCACTATGTAGCTGAGGGTAACCTTGAACTCCTCTTGCTTTCCAAATCTCATATGCTAGAAGTTGCATGTACACACAAAGATAAACACACACACACACACACACACACACACACACACAAACTGTTGAATCTCACTGAAGGTGTGTGACTTCTGGGTGAGGTGAAGGGGTCTCCTTGTATGGCTCTCAACTGATAGGAAAAAATCAAAACTGTGCCAGAACAGCAACAAGATCTGTAGTCACTAATAAGGGCTGCACATTTAGCAGTGTACTCAACTAGGAAGAAAAAGAAAGCAACCTGTGAAGAGCAGGAACAGCAAGGAGTTTGAAGAGTCTCATTAGCTGATGCTTCCCTTGGTTAAAAGGAAGTCAATCTGCATTCATCACTGCTTTCTCATATACACACTTAAAAGCATTGACCAGAGCGTGCATGGTGGTCAGAAATGGTCACAGTTCTCATTCCAGCTACATTAGAGGAACATCCCAGCATATGTGTTTTCTGACTGGTCCTTCCATTTACTTGTTTGGACAGGGTCTCATGTATCCCAACTTGACCTTGAACTCACTACGGTCTAGAATGACCTTGAACTTCCAGGGCACCAACCTGAGTGTTGTGAATATAGGTACGCACCACCATGCTCAGTTCACGTGGGATTGGGACTTCATACCAGGGCCTCATGCTTGCTAGAAAAGCACTCCACCGATTGAACTATCTCTCCAGGGCTTTCTCCACCCACTTTTAAATAAGAAACTCAGAAGTCTGGATTATCTTAACCTTGCTACTTCTAGCATATCAGTATAACTGGAATTCTGGAATTCCATTATCATAGACAATAAATAGTTTATTATGTTCATTAAACATTCAATATGAGCTCTGAAAATTAGTGAATGATGTGTAGGCAGCATGCCGTTCAAAGGAACATTATCCAGTGGGAACAGGTGCTACCTCTATTTTACAGATAAGGTGACTAAGGTGTGTGTGTGTGTGCGCATTTGTGTATGTACATTTGTGTGCGTGCATCTGTGCACATAATTGCATACATGCACTTCTGTGTTCCCAGGTGTGGATGACCAAGGTCAGCTTTGAATAATGTTCCACAGCTACTGTTCACCTTGATTTTAACCCAGGTTCTCTAACAGGGATCTGGGACTTACTAATTAAACTCAGCTATCTCTTTCTCCTCAACACTGGAATTACAAGCCCATATCAGCATGCTAGCTTTCCTGTGTGGGCTCTGGAGACGGTACTCAGGTCTTGTGTTTGCAGGGCAAGCGTATCAATGACTAAGCCATCTCCTCAGCCCACATCAATTGAGTCTTAAGGCAGTTAATGTATTTGCTCAACTTCAGGGCAAACTTGCCAGAGACATTTCACTATAGGATTAGAAGCTTTTGATGACTGTTCCCCATCTATCCAGCTCTCTACTCCAGTGACCAACCATAGCTGAGTGACAGCTCAACATCACTTATGAAAATTAAGAAAACTCCATGCCTCCCAGCCTGGAGATGACCTCACCATCATTTCTGCAAAGTTCATCCTTATATGACTTATTGAGATAGCTGATGAAAATATAGTGATTGTCTGTATGAGGTACCTAGGTTGAAGTAATACATACTCAATTAACTGAAGTGCTGCTGATGCTGAGATTAAGCCATCCATCAGAATCCAACATCTGGACTCCTCCAGGGCTGTGAGATCAGGAAGTAGAAAACTGGCCCTATTACACATTCAGAAATTGATGCAAGAGTCATGTTACAAAGCTATATTACATTACTTTTAAAAGCACCCTGGTATCTTAAAAACTCCCTGTGATATGAAAAAGAAAAAGAGGAAGCAGTGAAGGGAGGAATGAAGGGAGAAAGCAGTGGGGGAGGTGAAGGAAGAAGAAGAGGAGAACAGGAGGAACAAGAAGAGAAGTAGAAATCAGAGGAGAAGCTGAGGTGGAGAGACAAGGAGAGGAAAACAGAGACGGCAGCAGTACCTCCCACCACAGAGCTGAATTCTGCTTTAAAATTGGTTTGTTCTACATGACAACTCCTTTCCCATCTAAAAAGCACACATCTTTTTATTCATACCATGTTTACACTCCAAACAGCATTGGAACACATCCCCTATGCCTGCTTGACAGAGGGAAGAACAGGGAACGAGTCTCTGAACTGTTACAGCCTATTGAGTAGACACATACTTGGTACACATCCTAATTTTGAAAAACATGTTATTTATTTACTAGACTGTAACAATTTCACCAAATGCTTGCAGAACTACCAGCTAAATACGTATGTGGAAGGGAAGCATACAAATTATAAACCATGGATCATTTGCCAACCATATCCTGCTCCTCCGTAGATAGCCCCTGTCTCTTCATGAATTATGATCTTATCAAGACCATTTTCTTGGACATAAAGTATATTTGTTTTTAAGGAGAAAGTTAGGCTCCAGAGATGACCCAGTAGTTAAGAGCATCTGCTGCTCTTGAAAAAACTTAAGTTCAGTTCCCAAACCACACATCAGGGCTCATAATCACCTGTAACCCACAATGGAGGGGATTTGATATCCACTTCTGCCCTCTTAGGTACCTGCATTTATGTGCACAGACACACAAATAAAAATAAAATAAAAACTTAAGGAGGAATGTTTGTAAATTAGCAATCAATTTCTTTTCATTGGAAATACCAAATTTCAGAGATCACACATTCAAACAGGACTGATTTGAAACAATAGCCCAGAACAAGTAGATCAACAGCTTCACACGGACATAGAGTTAGGGGATTTGATGAAGGCCTTATTACAAGGTCCAAGAAAGGAGATTCTGAGCCTACAGTGGGCTATGTGCAGTGCATGGCTGGAGGGATTAAGGTCAGCAAGTCTCATCTTGATGCGCCCTGTGTGCATTTGTCCTTTGTATGTAAACATTTGCTTTTTAGGCATCAGTGACATGAAAACACCAGGGTGGATCCTAGGAGGTCAGTAAGGATCAGGAAAACTGATCTCCAGCCCTTTCACAGCCAATGGTGAATGGACAAGGCAGGTTCAATCAATCCATTGCTCAAGCATCTGACTACAAATGTCCTTGAATTCTGTTCTCCATGTCGAAGCCCAGTCATCAGTTCAAGATACACATAATGTCTCTGACTCAAAAACAAAGCTCTGACCACAAACACCGGAGTCCTCTAACGTCTGCTCCTCTTCTCAACTCCCTTGCTCCCAAAACTCATTCCTTATCTTTCTGGTTCTCTGGTAGAATTCCTTGGATACAGGACATTCTCCAAGCTTTCTATCCTTTGTTTGGACAGTTTCTTGTACTTGGAATGCTATTTCCCCATACAGGCACACAGTTCATTCCTTTGTCTCCCTCTGGACTGGGCCTTGCAGGGAGGTCTTTCCCAACCCCTATCTGAAGCCAACTGCAGCAAGTTCTTCCACCCTGCCCACCAGTCTTCTCCTTTTTTAGCTGATCCACACACACAAAAAACCCCCTCATATCCCAAGACTGGTTTATACATCGAACCTATTTGTCTTCTCTCCTGCAAGACATTACATTCTGTGAGGAGGTTGTCTCCTATTCTGTTATTGTTTGTTTGTTTGTTTGTTTGTTTGTTTGTTTGTTTGTTTTCCTCTAATGGATTCAAGAAATTGCCTTCAACAAAGCAGGTGTCAAATAGACAAATAATAGACAGATTAATAGAGAGAGACATAAAAGCATTGCTGCAGATCAGCATGTTCTCTCTCTCTCTCTCTCTCTCTCTCTCTCTCTCTCTCTCTCTCTCTCTCATACATGACAGTGAAAGGTGCAAATGGCTATAAAACCACCTACTAGTAGATTCACATTTCTCCTGGGATCTGGGAATCAGGAGGATCGGGATTCCATAAAAGGGTTTCCTGAGCATTCGTGAGCTGAGCTGGGATGAAGCAGGAGCTTTGTGGGAAAGGATTCTAATCTAGAAAGGGTTCTGCTCTGTCAGAAGCAGTCAGTATCATAGACAGAGGAGTAGAATGTTTATAATGATCCACTCCGGGAGATGGACAAGTTTGGAAAGGTTTAAATAAAATAGTCAAAGTGCATACCCTGCAGGAGTTCCTGAGCTTGAAGACAACACCACGGGGCACATTCATGTTAATCATCTTAATTGAAATGTGTTCTTTACCTGATAGAGACAGGGTAGAACAGAGAATGAGCATGCCTTTGTTTGGGTGTTTTATTTAATTAGCCACTTTGGGTTATGAAGCACAATTTGTCTAGACACTGACATGACAGCTGCCACATCCCCAGGACAAAAGCCACAACCCCACACGGAGGTTTGCAGGAGAAACTTCTGAAGGACAGACACAGTTCAGAATGAGGCAGCAGTTTCCCCATTGTCCTTCCAAGGTGGCAGGTGACTCAGGTTAAAGGGTACAAGCTTTCATCCTTTTCCTCAGCAGGGAACTGTACTTCCTTAGAAACCACACAACCCAGGCACACTCCCCTCTCTTCTGCAAAGGGAGATGCTGTTGGGATTATCTCAGTGGGACATCTGCTGTGGCTTGTGGCTCTGTGAGCTCTTTTACCTTACCCTCCATTTGTACAAAGCTTTCTCTTGTCGCCTGGGACAAGGAGAGGTGGAGCCACAAGAAGCCATTTCACCCATCACTGACCTAACACTTCTGCATGTTCCTCTGCTTCTATCACAGTCTTCCCAGGGCTTCAGGCAGAAGATATTTTACTGTAGAAACCTTGTAAAGCACTGGTGTGGAGTGCATAATAACTTAATATTAGTTTAAATGACTCATACTTAGTGCCTTAAAAAGAGAGTACAGGGAGCTCCATGCTTGCTCTCTGTCTCTCTGTCTCTGTCTCTGTCTCTGTCTCTCTGACTCTCTCTGTCTGTCTCTCTGTCTCTCTCTGTCTGTCTCTCTGTCTCTCTGTGTGTCTTTCTGTCTCTCTCTCTGTGTCTGTCTGTCTGTCTCTCTCTGTCTCTCTCTCTGTCTCTCTCTGTCTCTCTCTGTCTCTCTCTCTTTCTCTCTCTCTCTCTCTCTCTCTCTCTCTCTCTCTCTCACACACACACACACACACACACACACACACACACACACACACACACACATTTTCCTAGGAAGTATTTTGCAGTGACAGCCACATGAAGTTGCTGCAGAAAAGGATTTAATTAAGCTGCTCCAGGCATCCAGTGAGCATCACACAGCCTAGAGAACATTGTAAAGTACTGACCACACTAACACTAGAATCCACACCATTAAAACAGGCGATATGTTAGCCTACCAATCTATTGAGCTCTACATTTGTCCTGACCCATCAAATAAAACAAGGACCTGAAATGGAACTGTCTGGGATGATTCATGACAAATCAATTGAGAGTGAAGAAGGGAAATCCTTAGCCAATGTAGAGGCTGTAGTTTGCACTGAGGTTACTTCATAGAAGTGAAGATGTTCTCTCTCCATCTTTCCCGGGAGAGAATGGGGATTAATCAGCAGTCCTCAGCCACCCTTTCCGACAGACTCTGCCAACATCCACAGACACACTTCATTTCTTCCCACGTTTCTGAACAATGGAGAGCCACCAACTTTTAATAATTCCACTTACTGGAGACTGTGAGGAAGAACTAGAGCTGGCAAGGTGGATGACAACATATTAAAGCAGAGAAGCAGTGGTGTCTGTGGCTGTGAAATCTCACTGCCCCAGCCTGGATCACATCTCAATTTCTTAATGTAATATGATTTGGATGTAATTATTAGCAATCATTAGCAAAGCTTTCATAAGCGTCTTCCCCCCAACTGTGAAAGTAAGATTCAGCTCTATCTCTCTTTTTAATCTTAATTCACGAGTGTCACCCATCACCACAAAAGAAGGGCATGGTGATTCTGCAACGTCTGTTGTGACAGATTGCTCTTCCTCTCTTCTTTTCTATTATAAATATTTAATGCATGGTTCAACAATGGAAGACAGAAATTTCAGCTCCGTGAATGATCTGCAGAAGTGAATTCCACCCGTCTCCTCTGCCTGAGAATATTGTCAGAAACTGTTATGATTTGAGTCTGAAATGTCCCCCTCAGTCTCATATATAGGAACACATGCTTGCTCACACCTTGGTGACACTAATTGGCAAGTTGGAGAACTTGTAGGGGGTGGAGTCTTGCTGGAGGGAGGGAGTCACTGGAAGGCCAGCCCCATTTCAAATCCAGTGTCTGCCTCCTGTTCTGTTTACATGTGAGAGGATGAGACATGCCAGCCACATGCTTATTCGTCCATGAATTCCTCTGCTACTGTGCCTTTCCTTCCAAGATGCAATATGTCCTCCCATACTGGAGCCAAAGTAAATCCTTCCTCTCTTAAGTTGCCCTGATAAGCACGATGGCAGAGCAAGGAAGAGAGCAACTGGTACAAGTCGTACCAAGCATCCTGATTTATTCATTTCATTTATTTTAATTTTGCCCCCCCTCTCTGTATGTGTGTGTATGTATGCCTGTGACCATACTGCATGTGAGTGCAATGCCCCTGGAGGCCAAAGGAGGCTATCAATTCCCCTCAAGCAAGAGATTTAGGGAGTTGTGAGCCACTCAGAGTGGTTCCTGGGAACAGAACTTGGGCCCTCTGTAACAGCAGTCAGTGTTCTTGACCACCGAGCCATTTCTTTTTTTTTTTTTTTTTTTTAAAGATTTATTCATTTTACTTATATGAGTACATTGTATCTGTCTTCAGACACCCCAGAAGACATCATATCCAATTACAGATGGTTGTGAGCCACCATGTGGTTGCTGGGAATTGAACTCAGAACCTCTGGAAGAGCGGACAGTGCTCTTAACCACTGAGCCATCTCTCCAGCCCCCGAGCCATTTCTTGTACCCAGACGAGTACTTTCTTTTAAGCCCCTATGTATCTAAGGAAACTCAGTCTTACTTTCTTCCACTTTGTATTCTCTACACAAATTTCCAAGGTAGACCATGTATTTAATTGTCTAGATTATGCCATTGTAACAAAACAATTCAACCCCAGCACCAGTAGCATCCCATCATTCCATGACATGCCATCTTATCTCTTGCTGCACATTAATCTAAAATAGAATCTGAGAACTGACAAGAGCCTTCATAACAGAGCACACTGTGAATGGCAGATTTGCCTTCCATTGTTCTCAAGTCTTAATGTGCTCTGGACGTCCTGGCGACAAGCGAGACCTCAGAAACATGTTTTCATTTTATCATTCCTATTTAAGATGAATGAGGACATCCAACATTTGCCATCGTGAGAACAAAAGGTGAGCAGGCAGAGTGGGAACAACGTCTGGTAACTCTAAAGAGATAGTGTCACTTGAAGAGCAAACGAACCTTTAGTTAATAAACCTCCCCTGGCTGATGCAGATGACTTTTTAGACAAGTGCAGAATCCAGGAGAAGCAGATAGAGGCTCTCCATTAGGAGCCTTGGATCCTCCTGTGCCAAGTCGATGCCGCCCATGTTTAAATAAAGACAGGGCTTATTAATGGCCTTTTATGAATCCCGATAAATTAAATGTCCTGAGTTCTGGAGGGATAAGAGATTTAAATTATAATTCCAAAGACCATGGGAAATGTGCTCTACTACCTCAAAGTAAGAATAACATTACCAAGGGGCAAAATAAAAAAAAAGTCTGGCATTAAGAAGGAGCCTCTTTCATCTAGTAATGCCTGGATTAATAGAGTCCTATATTCTGAATATATATGACCCGAAGTCCAATGAAGCCAGTATTTAACAGCAATCTTCATAACCTGGCACTGTGTTAGTGAGAAGTGGATCCTGGAGAGATGGCTCAATGGTTCATAGCACTTGCTGCTCTGCAGACGACCAAGGTTCAGTACCCAGCACTGAAGTGGCTGCTCACAACTGTCTGTAACTTCAGCTTTAGTCTGGGGTCTCCAGTGCCCTATTTTGTTCTCTATAGGCTCCTGCATGCATCTAGGGTCCAAGAACTAATTCTCTCTCTCTCTCTCTCTCTCTCTCTCTCTCTCTCTCTCTCTCTCTTTCTCTCCCTTATTCAACTCCTCCCAGACCCTTTCTATCTCTCTCTTTTTTCACACATGCACACACACAGGCACATGCAAACAAGAGTGACACCTTTGCTATATAAAGAACCACAAGTCTACTGTACACTAAAAGATACATCTCCTTAAGATGTATCCCAAGCCTACCTCCATCAGACTTATCATCATGGCTCACATTCAGTGTCTATAATGGGGTAAAGAAGATTATAGAAGCTATTAATATATTGGATCTTGGCTGATTGGCTGATAAAGGATGAACAGAACATTCTCAGAGTAAGGTTTCCAAGCTTTTTCAATAAGTATTGATGACAAGATTGGGTTACAGTTCAGTCAGTAATGTGATTGTCTGACAAGCACAAGGACCTGAGTTCAATCTCAGAACATACATAAAAAGATAGGCAAGATGCCACATGCTTGTAAGCCCAATACTGGTAAGGAGGGGACAAACAGATACTTTGGAATCTGGCAGCCAGCTTGTTCACCTAAAAACAGTAGCTCTCTTCCTAGCCCCCTACTTAGTTCCTAATGCTAACAAATGCTGATTTTAAACAGTCCGTGCTGTGATTCTTCCAAACAGTGCTACATATAATAAAGTCTGCAAGGAGTGCAAGGAGGTGGCTCATACACCAGGGACTCTGTGCTGTCTCCTTCAAAGTCTCTCTGGACATCAGTCTTCCATACCTTGAAAGGAGTGTCTTACCTGATTGGCTACTTTGGGGAGAGACCGTGGTCACTCTCAGTTTACTCATAAAAGCTTTTCCTGTTTTCCAGCTGGCAAGAAAGGGAAACCATGGGCCCCCATCCTTCACTGAAAGACTCTGTGTGTGAGCTGGAGGCGAGGGAAGGGCTAGAGTTTCGTAGCTTGTTACTGACTGACGGGACAATCTAAATGAGGCCTCTCTGAACCTTGCTGTCATCTAGAAAGTTCATACCCAAGATCTTCATGGTCAACATACAAAGGTGTTCATAATGTTTTAAATAAGGGCTTTGTTTTCAATGGACTGAGTTTTTAGCCTTACTGGGCCACATGCAGTCTTTGGGATACAGGGTGCACACACCTATAAGACAATATCTGAGACTGAATAGCTTATCAAATAGAGGTTTATTTGGTTGAAAGGGATATTTGGGGCTCATTGCATCTTTTTCCTTTCCCACTACCCTCTCTTCCACTGTCCACCCCATTTCTCCCCTACACCTCCCTCTCTTCTCCTCTTCTTCCAAGTTTCCATGACTCACTCCTCCACAGCACAACCATTCATCATAATGCTCTTCCCCACCAAAGAGCCAGAAATAATAGAGCCACCATGGACTGAGACCTCTGAGACCATGAGCCAAAAGAAATCTTGACTATTTTCTTGAGTACCTGAAATAAAGCTGACTCCCAGATCAAATGCCTCTGCGTCTCCCCTCTTGACTATTCTCCACTACTTCATGTTCCTCAAAATGAGAAAAAAATTCTTTAATCTGCTCGTGACATGGTTTATGACTTTTCCCATGAGCCTCAGCCTCACCCCTGTACTCACAGCCCAGCTCCCACTTCACCATCCTCATTCCCAACCAAAACAATGCTGTCAGCTTGAAATCTACAGCTTCTTGAAAACTATTGATTTATGGTGATAACCCAGCCTGCCTGCTCACATCTCAAATCCACCCTGTGAGAGGAACCCCAGAAATATTCATTCAGACAGATAACAATCCTCCGTATTTAGCAGAACTGACTTCTATGACCCGTGGGCACATTCTGTTACCTGGGGACATTTCCGGAGTTATGCACTCAGAGATTCTGCCTGGAACTCAATGTCCCTGCCACCTATTTGTCAAAGTAAATAGCATTAAATGCCAACCCTTGCAGAACTGTGGGGAAGGTAATGCTATTTATTTATTTAAAGACAGCATCTAACTCTATAGCCTAAACTGGCACAGAACTCACTGCAAGCCCTACCTTACTTCCTGAGTGGTCAGATAACAGATAACACGATGGACTATGCCTGGATGTGTTCTTGGTTTTAAAAGGTAATTTGTTATTTCTAATTAAGAAAAAGACCCATGAAAGAGTGTGGGACTATATATAATCCATACTATACCAAGTACATTATTATATCATGTACTGTGCATGAAAACATGTTAATAAATATTCTTTATATTATACAGATAGGTGTATTACATATGATGTATGATATATAAAACTGTATGTGTTTGCATGTGTGTATACTTTTCATATACTTTAAATTTAGAAAATGCATACATTCTTATATTCTGGGATGTTAACTCCTTTGGCAAAATACTTGCCTTTGCAAGCATAAGCATAATTATCCAGAACCCACATGATCCCAGTGCTGATTAGTGGAGACAGGTGGATTTCTGGAACTCTCTGGCCAGCCATCCTAGCCTACTTGATGACCTCTGGGCCTATTAAAAACCCTCTATTTAAATTTTTGTGAAAGAGGGCAAGAGCAATGACACTCATGTCTTTGGGCTCTGTGCATCTGTGACCTAACAAGAAAGATATTTGATTCCATACTAATCTGTAGAGCTTATATGAAATTCTACATCTCCACCCATGCCTTATTTCATGAACAATGAGAATCAAAAGCAGCCAGTCTGAAAAACCCAGCCACTCTGTGCAAGGATTGGCTCAAAGGTATGCACAAGGCACCAATAACCCAATGAATCTTTCCTGAGAATTTTGCCATTACCTCCAAGAGAATTCTAGTCCTTTGTAGAACATGTTTACTAGGAAGAACCCTTGTAAAAATTGATGCTTTTGAAATTGGTATATGAAGTATTATCCTAGCATTTTCAGATATAATTTATTCCTTATAGTTTTAGTATACATTAATTATACATCATGGGCTTTTCTATAAAATTTTCTGTCTCTCTCTGTCTCAGTCTCTGTATCTCTCTGTCTCTCTGTCTCTGTCTCTCTCTCTCATGCACACACCCTAAATAAATAAAAAAATGCAATTTTAAAAATAAACTACTGATAAACATAGCAGGGGGACCCAGACTGCTCCAGGAACACCAGAGAGATGCCTCTTTGAAAAGGATCACATATAAACCACCCTTCACTTTGTGTTCTAGTTTCCTTATTTGTTGTGATAAAAACACTCCAACCAAAAGCAGTTTATTAAAGGAAAGGGTTTACTTGGCTTACAACTCCAGGTCCATCTTTGAGAGAAGTTAGGGCAGGAACTCAAGAAGGGGTTGAAGCTGAAACCATGGGGACACATTTCTGCTGGCCTGCTCAGGCACTTAGCTACCTTTCTTATACATCCCAGGGCTACATACTCAGAGAACAGAGCTACACACTGTGGGTTGAGCCTCCTACATCAACGAACCACCAAGAAAATCCCCATAGACATGGCCACAGGCCAGCCTGACCTAGGAAATCCTTTAATTGCAACTCCTTTCTCAAGTAACTCTAATCTATGGCAAGTTGACACCCGAGGCTAGTCGGAATATTATGTAAAATACATGTATGCTTTGTGGAATTCATGCTAATTGTTGATCTGTGCAAACTGTGATTTGATAAGCTGTTGAAATTATCAGTAAAATCACCAGCAGTTGGGGTTAAAAAGATATCTTCTAACCTACAGGCAGTGTAGCTGCTTGCCTCTTCCTTCTCCTGCTGAGGTCTAGCACAGTCTACGTTCCAATCTGGAGTTTAATGAGAATCTCAAAACTGAGGGGTGGGGGTGAACCGAAAGCTTTTCCTTCCTTGAGTTCAAAAGACTTGCTTTTGAAAGCCAAGATTTAGATGTAAATGTGAAAGATGTGTGTGATCCTGAGGGGAAATATCAAACTGGACCCAGAGGGACTCCGCTGCCTGCCTGAGGGAAGGTGTCTCTGGATAGATTTTTGTCTGATCTCTGCTTTAGAAATGTGGCCCTCTTATTCGAAACCTCAAAAACTGTCATCGTTGTATTTCTAGAAGAATTGTTTCGTCCTTTTCCTCTCCCTCAGGAAAGAGGGGGAAAGAGATGTCATTTTACCTGACTTCAAGAAAAATTTGTAAGTATCTAACAAAAAAAAAAAATAGAAGAAGAGAAAAATAACCACAATTTGTCTTGCTATCAGCAATTAAAGACACTTTATCTAATTACCATGGAGGATGGTACCATGAAACAGTCATCTCTGAAAAAGCAGTCATTATCAGTATTTTATGAGAAGTTTCATAGTTAATTGTCTTTAGGAAGGAGAGCAAAAATCATTTGTACAGAGCAGAAGTAGTCCTTAGCAACAGAGAACCAGGCTGGAGATAAATCACCTAGCACATGTGGTAAGGATCCTTGAGAAAAGGGTAAGGGGGGAAATACAGAGGCCAGATCCAACTTCAGGGAACTATCCTGAGGGAAGAGACCTACATAATGGACTTTCCCCACAAATTAAAATGAAAAAATGGCTTCCTCGTCACTTTGAAATCACATCAGGAACTTTCTTCTCAAGTTGCCAGAATGAGGCACTGAGGAACCCAGCCCTGACTGAATGTGGAAGCATATTCATCAAGCAGCCAGGCTCTGGGATCCAGCCTCCCAGTTAAGACTGGTGGAATCGAATTCTGACCAAGCCTTTAACTTCAGAATGTGGCAACTGCTTAGCTGCTTTATAAGCCAAGCAGAGACTTGATAGTCGAGACTTGTATTTAAGCTTGCATTGCCAGCACATGCTAAGAAATTATGAGCATCCTATGGAGACTATGACTCAGTTTGCAAAGATGGAATGAAATGGGGACATACAATAGGCTGAACTGCATTCTCTCTAAAAGCTGTGGTAAACTCCTAGTCTCTGGTACCTGGGAATTTGACCTACTATGGTTAGAGCATCCTCTAGCTCAGTAATTCTTGACCTGTCCTCATGACGCCTTTCAAGGTCACATATTAGATATCTTGCATATCACATCTTTTATTATGATTCACAAAAGCAGCAACATTACAGTTGGGAAGTAGCAACAAAATCATTTATGGTTAGGTGTTACAATAACATGAGCAACTGTAAGAAAGGGTGGAAGCATTAGGTCAGTTGAGAGCCATTGCTCTAGCTACTTTCTCTTCCTTAGACCAAGCCATACTCCTACACCCTGCAGTCTCTCTCAAAGCCAGCTACAGAGAGCATCATGACCTGTCAGCTCTCACGAAGCTGAGTTCTCTCCAGCCTTGCAGCTACTGCTTATCAATCACTGCCTAGACCCCAAACAACACTGAATTTTGACTTAACTCTTTCATCAGTGCCTCTGGACTTCTTGCATAGGCTAGTGCATGTGGTATTGAAGATTCTATCCATCCTGCTGGAAATTTGTAGGAGTGAGAAACCTGGCTTCGTTCCCCAGATCTGGAGGGAGCTGCCAGCTCAACAGTCTGTTTCTCCCTTCAGACCCGCCATGTTGTTTCTGATGTAGACTTCTAATTCCTAATTCTCTGGGAGCTAAAGGGAATGTAAGGCTTTCTCCATCCAGAACCCTTTAGTCCTCTCCCTCTTTAGGATCTCTCCCCTCTTGCCTATGGCAAGGGTGCTCCTCTGACGGGCAATGGCATCTCAGGAGTCTTTCTATGAGCCAGAACATTTCCCTGAAACTTCCCACAGAGGTTCTTTGCTAGACTTATCAAATTCAGATAAAGTTATCAGGAATGGTCCCAATCTGATATAATAAATATTCCTAGAGGAGCCTACATAGAAGAAGAAAAGGGGGAAGCTCTTAATGCATGTGGAGAGGGCTGGGTCACCGTGAGCATGGCATGGAGAGAGCATTACACAGCATCCAGATGATTAATATTGCTGCTAGCCAATTACCAGTGGCTAGGAAAACCCAACAAGTCCTTTTCAGGAGGTTTCAGAGAAGCTTGTCCCTGCCCGACACCTTGATATATGAGGCTTCTTGTATCAGAACTGTGAGGCAATACATTTTAATAACTGTTACCAACTCAGTTGGTGTCCCTTTTTGTTGCAGCCCCAGGGAAGTCATACAGTCCCTTATGAAGTCCTTGTGTGGATAAGAACAGACTTAGAATGTTCCAGGACAGCATGTGGCAGACACATGCAAGCAGTGAAAATGTTCAGGTACTTCATGAATGATGTCTCCTCCTGGACACGCAAAAGATTTATAGATCATGATTTAGAGAGCCTTCAGGGTAAAGTATTTAAGCCAAAGGTGCCCTCGGATTGCCACAAGAAATCTAAGATTCATACTAACTTGTATTTTCATGTCTGCTGCTGTCATAAAATACTCCAACAAAAAGCTGTTGATTTGTTGTTGGTTTATTGGAGTTGCAATTCCAACCTACAGCCCATCATTTTGGGGGTGTCAAGGCAGGAACATAAAGTATCACAACCACCATCAAGAGTAGAGAGAGAATAAGTTTATGTAGCTTTCTCCTCTTATACAGCCCACACAGTTCAATAACCTCTGTCTAGGGAATGGTGCTGCCCACAGTGGGCTGGATATTTTTATAACAATTAACAATCAAGCCAACCCCCCACAAAAATGTCCACAGGCCAAATTGATCTAGATAATTCACATTAAGATCCTTTTCCCATCTGATTTTAGATCATATCAAATTAACAATTAAAATTAACCAGCACAGATTAAGTTCTTCCATTCTAATTCACCATTTACTGTGGTGATCTCTAAACAATTCATCTATACCATTGGCTCTACTTGGTACCTACTTCATGTTGTGGTGACTCCCCCCAGTCATAAAATCATTTTTCTTGCTACTTTATAACTATAATTTTTGCTACAGTTTTGAATCATAATGTAAATATCTGTGTTTTCCAATGGTCTTAGGCATTTGAACCCCAAAGAAGTTCCATCTAGGCTGTGTCTTCCTAACAAAGGTGCTAAAAGCCTCAACTGAGATATTAAACAGAGAAAATCCTTTATAGTCCATAGCACCTTACAATGAGCAATGTCACTAAAGACCACTGAGCAGTTTAACCAGAAGCCATAGAAATACAGTGTTCTTAATACCATGAAACCGAGGAACTAGGGATTGTTAATTTAGAGTCAAGAGATGCTCTCCCTTAGAGACAAAACTGAAACGACACTAAGGTGGACCTTGCCAGGTAACAGAAGCTGACTTATTTGTAGCAGAAGAAAGAACACATTTTTAATGCCATAGAAGAAATGCTGTGAAAACTAGACCAGTAGGAACCCAGGATGTAAAGTATTTAGGATAGGATGGGGTCAGGGAGAAAAGTAGCAGACCCAGTTATATGAACTCACAGGAGCGGATGTCTGCCTTTACTGTGCTTGTGAGTTTTTACTCAATCTGGAAATGAGGAAGAGATACAGTAAAGAATGAAAAAAGTAACTTCATTTAAAAAAATCCTCGTGTATGTGTTGTGTGTGTTGTGTGTGGATGTGTGTGTTGTGTGTGTATATTACATATGCATGTGTGTGCACGTCTATGCTGTGTGTGTATGTGTGGGTGCTGTGTGTGTGTGCATGTGTGCATGTGTGTGTGTGTGCATGTATATGTGCAAGTGTGCATTGTGAGTGTTGTGTGTACATGTGTATGTCATGTGTGTTATGTGTTTTGTATGTGTGTGTTGTGTGTGCATTTGTGTGTATGTGTGTGCACATGTGTGGGTGTTGTACGTGGATGTGCGAATGGAGTTGGTCCTTGCTCTCTAGCGTATAGTTCCTGGGATGCAACTCAGGTCCTCAGACTCTGAGGCAAGAGCCTTTAGTCCCTGAGTCATTTTGTCAGGCCCATAATTCGAATATTAAAAGCATCTCTCAGTCCATTATATAAGGATTGGTTTTAGAGGTGATGGCAGATTAGAGACCACATAGGAGGATACTGGCCCATATGTGAACATCTCAGAAAAAAGTGTCAATAGTGGAGCCAGGGGAACACAGACAGATACTGCAATCTCATTTGGAGGGAAGCCACTATTATTACTTTTATCTCCTAATTTAATTCAGCTCAGTCCTACTGGAATGCCTGCCATCACTTCTCTAACAGATGGGCAGGTTGTTAAAAAAATTCATTAGTTTAAACTGAATAACTGTACTTAATCACCCCTTCCCAGCATCCTCTGCAAATAGAATCTCTTAACTAATAACTACCAAAGCAGACATGTGCTATCACTGCTGGTCAACTCAACAGAATGCAAGGTAGGTAACGTTGAAGAGCAATAGCAGCAACAGGGACCATTTGGTACTAATGTGTCCAGCATCCGATAGTTTTCACATGAACACCAAGCAACAGGCTCCATCATCTCTGTGATGCAAAGAAGTAAAGTGAGGTTTGCAAAGATCAAGAAACCACCAAGAAGGCCCATGGGTACTTGGGACAGGGCTCAAGAGCAGTAGGTGAAACTGGAATTACGAGTTTTCCAAGTATCCATTCTTTCCTAGGACATAGGAAGTTAACCAAAAAGGCATCCGGGGGGGGGGGGGCGGGGGGCATGGCTTAGTTAGCAGAGTGCATGGCTTATTTGCATGGAACCCTGAGTTCAGTTTCTAGCTCTGCAAAATATCAGGTGCGTTGGTGCATGCCTGCAATCTAAGCACGTGGGAGATGGAAACAGAAGAATCAGAAGTTTAAGGTCAGTGTGTTCTACATAGTAGATCATGGTCAGATTGTAATGTGAGTATCTGTGACTCTGTCAAGCTGGGAGGGGAGGGCAGGGAAGGGGGAAAGATGGGGAGAAGGGAAAGACAAAACCAGGGCAACCAAAACAACAATATTGGAAGGTAAATACCACCTACATCAGGGTTGAAATTTGATGATCGTAACACTAGGTTGAACTCACGTGCAATGTTTCTAACAACACAGTAAATTACAGCTGCCCCAGAATGTTAGTTTGCTAAAACTCCGGGAACTAAGAAATCATCCCGAGGCGAGTAGAGTCTTCTTGAGCTGCTCTTCTGTATCTATCCAGACACCCTTCAGTCTATTCAAAGTCATCAGGGGATTGCTTGCATTCATTTACATCATGATCCAGCTGTACGTTCCTGTCCACTGAGCAGCACCCCTGCACCGTGAAATGAGGGTCACCTTTAACAGCGCTCCACTGCCTGGAGAGTGGCGAGCCCAGTAGCCTCCAGGGTCTCAGGTGTCACACACTTCACTGGTGCTGGGGCCAGCAAAACAGACAAGACATTTGTGCTCCAGCTGTCAAGAGCTCAAATTTCATGATGACCCAGGAAAGAACAGTGCGGAAAGAGATCCACACATTGAATGTTTCCCACCTCTGTGGAGCCTTTCACATGGATAAAGCAAGAATCTTGACCTTTCGACTCTGAAATGTCCACATGACCTTTTTATCTTGAGCTATGCTTGTATCCCCTCCTTATACACAGTGCTTACATGTATGCATAGTCATGTGTGTGTGTGCATGCACCTCTGTGTGCATGTGCACACATGTCACATATGCATGTGGAGGTCAGAAACTGATATTCTTAATCACTCTCCCCATTATGGTTTCTTTTGTGTTGTTGTTTGTTTATTTTGTTATTTGCTTGTTTGTTTTGAGACAAGGTTTCTCACCAACATAGAGTTCACTGACTTTGCTAGACTGGCCAGCCTGTGAGTCCTCGGCATTCTCTTGTCTCTCTTCCTCAATATTAGGAAGACAGACATGCTTTGCTTCCTCCTGATATTTATGTGAGCACTGGGGATCAGAACTCAGGTCCTCATGCTTGTGTGGGAAGCATCTTGCTGACAGAGACTTCTCTCCACTGAAAGGGTTCTGTATAATGCAATTTCTTTTCTCAAGGAAACTCTACTGCACCATTAGTGAGAACTCATTGTGTAAAATCTTTAGAAAGAGAGTCTGGAGTTAGGGATAAGGCTGAGTGGGTAAAGTATTTGCTTTGCAAACATGAAGACCTGAGTTCGGCTCTTGAGCACCCACATAAAGGTTGGATGTGTCAGTTTCCAACTATAACCCCAGCTCTGGGGTTACAGAGACAGGAAGATGCCTGTGGCTTTCTGACCAGCCAATCTAGACAAAGCAATAATGCCCAGCTCCAGCGAGAGAACTTGCTTTAAACAAAGAAAGAAAGGTTGGAGAAGTCATTCATCAACTTCTGCCCTCTCCATGGTCCCGTAATCTCACTCCCTCATTTCACTGTGGTTTGTCTTTCCAGTGAGGCAGAAATCATCTAGAAGGGTGTCTAATCAGGGAAGAAGGAAGCTAGTATATATGAGACAGGGTGAGAAATCAAACAAGCAAAAGGAAAGGCATACAGAGAAAGGCTCGCCCATATGGAACCTAGAGTCAGAGTTGAGAAAGAAAACATTGAGAATAAGCAATGAACGTTGAGAATAAGCATTGTCCGTTCAATCTTGGTCATGAAGATAAATGTAAACATGGGGTTCTCTGCACTTCTGTCTTTTTAAGTTACAGGCAGCCATACCTCTTCTTAAGGGGCAGTTTGTATCAGTTCCTGAATTCATAGCTGTGGGTCATATGTCAGAGATGTTAGCTTGTGGCTTTTACAGATTAAACCAGGGTAATTTTCCTTCCTCCTAAAGAATGCTAACATATCTGACTAAAGAGATGCATGTAAGTATGTTTTGTCTTTCCTCCAATTTCCATCATGTGATGAACACAGAGCTCATTAGGTTATTTACATTGAGAAAAAATGTTTAAACTCTACTGATGAAGTGGGCATCAGTTTGTGATCATTGCCAGTGGACATGATGGCCCAGGGAAGGGAGAGGAGAGAGGAACCAAACAGCAGGTGTCATGGGGAGCAAGCACATGTCACACTGAGATGATAAACACGCCCTCCAACTGTAATACACCACTGTGCACTTCTGACTAATGGATGAAGAGGAAGCCCCTGGCAGGCTAATGAAGCTCCCAGACTCCAGTGGGAAGAGCAGCTAGCCTCCCAGGAAGGCAGAGCCATATCTGCTTCCTTGATCCTCTACAGGGAAGTGCTCCTGCTTCTAAGCACCGAGGCAGCTCTTATCTTGGAGTTCACTAGACTCAATAGAAAGCAACTGACAGGTGAGCCTGCACAGGGAGTCTTCAAGTGGATGGACTCTATCCTACCCCCTGGCCCTGGGCAGGCACTACGTGAAAAACAGGTAAGATATAAGGAGTATCAATCCAACCTACTAACTGCAGGTGTGACCAGTTCTAAAACCCTTTTGTAAATAAAAGGAAGACAATTTCATGCTCTTAATACTGCATCTAGTAGGAAGTCCCCAGCCTAATGCCCAAAATGCACTTTCTGTCTACTTCTGTTCCTTGAGCGCCACCACAGTAGCAGAGCCACCACCCTCTGTAATTGCTAACAGTAGCACTAGCTACTCACTGGTACCCTTACTGCCCGGACTCAGACCCACAACCACTGCATCTCTGCTTAAGGGTCAAATAAGTGTCACATGTGTATATGCTTGTGCATTGTGTGTGTGTGTGTGTGTGTGTGTGTGTGTGTGTGCACGCCTGTGCATGCGCACATGTGCGCACATGCGTGCTCAGATTTCTCCCCAGTTTCAAAATCTACCCTATCTTTCCAGTGTACTTGAAAAAAATAACTAGAGGCTTACGAGTGTTCATCTTTGCTTCACTACCCCTGGCAACCCTATAGGACACTATACTACTGTCCTACTGGCACTTTCTTAGCAAAACAATGACTTGATTCTTTAATGTCTGATTCCTAGCTACCAGGCATGGTGTCTCATGCCTGTAATCCCTACAAAGGGAACAGAATAAGATCCTATTTCAAAAGAAAGGAGTGAAGTAGGAAAAAGAAGGGAGAGGGGGATGGGGAGGGAAAGGAAGAGAAGAACAGCAATGTCTGCCTCCTGCAGGTGACTATGCTCTCTGCCAGAATGGAGTTTCCCAGGTTCAGTCCCTGTGCAGCCTCCATCTTTATAGGTCCATGACGGACACTGGTAATGCTCTCAGCAACACATCTTAGTTGAATGAGGATGCCAGAACCTCTCATCTATACAAAGGAAGCATGGCACTGACCCCCCAGTGATACCAGAATATTAGGGTATCTTTGAGAATGAGAGTTAGAGTCCTGGAAATTCAATGATCACTGAAGTAGTCCCAAGCCAGTGGCTTTTAGGTTCTTGTCTCACAAATTTGAACAATGAAATTAAAACAGTAGAAAGATTTTATAGATTCATAGGTAGGAGCTTAAGAGGAAATAGACAGACAGACAGACAGACAGACAGACAGATAGACAGATAATGAAGGTACAATGGAGTCTTCAATTGAGTGAAATCAATCTGCTAACTAGTCTGGGGACTTTTAACAGACTTATGACAGACACAGGTATGAAGTTTGGGGAGAGGAGTGAGCTGGGTTGGTCATTTGGCCTAACCAGGTTTCCAGATGGTTCCTCTCAGTTTCTGTCAAGTAGTCAATCATATGCGTCCTTTGACAGAGGTGTTGATTAGGAGACAACAGAGAAAGAGGAGCCAGAGCTCTTGCTGGCATTGCTGGCCTCTCCAAGAACTTATTCTCAGAACTTCCTCTTTGAAACCAAGCTCTGCTTGGCTGGTTATTGTCTCAGACTCTCACCACACGTTCCCTTGAAGACTGTTCCAGGAAAATCTATGATCAGCCTCTCTCTTGACATCAAGGTGGGAGAATAAAGAGCCATTGTAGCACTCCTTCATAGAGCACCTCATCATAGAGCACCCTGCCATAGAGCACCCCGTCATAGAGTACCCCCTCATAGAATACCCTTTAATAGAATACTCCCCAGGGAGCACACCCTCATAGAGCACCGCTCATAGAGCACCCCCTCATAGAGAGCCCCCTCATAGAGCACTCCCCATAGAGCACCCCTTCATAAAGCACCCCCTCATAGAGTACTTCCCATAGAGCACCCCCTCATAGAGAGCCCCCTCATAGAGCACTCCCCATAGAGCACCCCTTCATTAAGCACCCCCTCATAGAGTACTTCCCATAGAGCACCCCCTCATAGAGCACTCCCCATAGA